>JAOBAT010093794.1:1307-17091 GCA_026413305.1 Hydrozoanthus tunicans | reverse complement strand
CTAACTTCGATTTTTTAGGCGCATTTTTAAAAAGTTAGTCACATTTGCGACCAGTTGGTCGCCCACTTTGAGCCCTGGACTCAACACCACCATCAGTATAACACCCAACATACCACTCCCTACCCACCGCCACCAGTACATTATCCTACATACCTCCCCTCCCCACCGCCACCAGCACAATACCCTGCATACCTACCCCTCCTCACCACCAGTAAATACCCTACACACCTCTCCTCCCCGCCACCAGTACAATATCCTATACATACCTCCCCTTCCCACCACTAGTTTAATACCCTACACACCTCCCCTCCTCACCACCACCGGTAGACTACATATATCCCCTCCCTACCACCAGTACAATACCCTATATATACCTTGCCTCCCCATCGCCAGGTACAACATCCAGTCTTGCATACCTCTCCTCCCCACCACCACCAACACGATACCCAACTATCTGATCATTCAACCAAATCACTCAGACTGTATGTCTTACTTGAAAATCCTGAATCCCGACCAATATGCGACCGGGATATAGGACAAATCCCAATTTCATAAGAGAAAACGAAGACGACTTTTAAGTGTTAAAACACTGATGTCCCAAACAACTGAAGGAACTGCAAGAAACATCAAATAAAAACAATTAGGGAAAAGGTCAAAACAACGGTACTTCCTAGGAACCCAATTTAGGGGGTGGGGTATTATGTGCCGCCACCCACCACCTTTTTTCAAAAATGCTGAATTTCAGGAGTAAATATCATGTTCAATAAAATAGATATTGATAAAGTGCTTGCACCAACGCCTTCTTTGTGAAGAGAGAAGTCCATAATACAGTAACAACCAATACCCCTAAATCAGGTTTTGAGTAATTGAGCTCTGAAAATGTGGGGAGGGATGGGGTAGTGGGTATGTGCCGCCACCCACCACCTCCCCCGACAAGATTGGGTTCCTTAAAAATACCATTGTTTTGACTTCTTCTCAATTAAGACCACCAAGCAACTTTAATAAGTTATTTATTGCATGGAACTTTTTTCGAATAAAACTTAGCGAATTATGTAAAATTAAGCAAATTATCTAAAAACGAAAAAAAACATTTACACTCTTGACCAGACACAATAAGGTTGCTTTTTGTACCAGAACTCTCATTTATTATAAAGAAATAAAAAACAGGTGAATTAAATAATGAAAAGAAAGGCAAATGAGGGTATTTAACTTATTTCTCCACTCATCCAACAGCATTGCGAAGAGATGAATGTTGTTTAATGTTAAAAAGGGTTGTGTCGCATCTTTTGTCGTCCGTTTAAAGACGCAAGCGATTTTTAAATGCTTTCTGCCATTTGCAATCAGCTTTCTATCCTGATACTGTGGTCAGGGCTTCGCATGCGCTGTTCGAGAAGGACACTGAATGTTCCTAGCGGATTTATAAATCTTCCATCTGTTATCATCCTGGTAGTACACCTCTGTACACTCTTTATTTACGGCAAAAACCTCGGCTCCCCTGACTTGCGGCAAGTTGAACATCACATTACGGACGAGACGAACACCACCAGCTCCACAGCGGTCCAGATTCAAATAATAGTGCATGCCTGAAATAAAAAGAGTCGGCGGCGCAGTGGCCGAGCGGTTAGCGTGTGAGCGCTTGAACTGTTTTCGTTGTCGTAAGCTCGCTTACACTGTCAAGAATGAAAGTTACAACTTATGCTGTGTGCGATATCTCACCCCAGTGATGAATTTTTCAGTCCGAGCTAATTCTTAACCATATCTCACGTCATAGCCTCCCTCTCTCCGCTTAACCCCAATTTCTTAGCCGCCGGTACAATGCGACAAATATCGTGTTTTAAACTCGAATTTCTCGGAAAGTCAGCGCGGTACGAATAATTTTTTTAATATCGTTTTCACACTCGGTTAGATTTTGTTTGACAAAAGTCGATTTTAGGGTTAAGTTCCCCTTTAACAATTATTTATGTTATTTACTTTGCTCTTTGATATGTGCTCAGAGGAAGAGCTATTTACGGTAATATCTCACGTTCAAAATAACCGCCAATTAAAGAGATATTTCAATGTATTCCCATTAACTGTTTGCTATTTCCAGAATTTTAAGTTCGCAAAACAAGAAACAATACATAAACTTTACTTGTTCAAACGATTAAATGAAGGCGCGATATATATGTGTGTGGCTAAAGCCGTACTTTCAACAGTTCGTAAACGACTCTTCAAAAGCCAAGGAAAAAAACTGAAAAAAAGAGATTGTAGGAACATTTGAAGATGTATTTCTATCAAATACTGTTTGGGAAAAGATTGTCTGAAAGCCAAAACAGTCTACACTAGTTTATAACACTCCTTTGTTCAAAATTCGTAAAAATTGGAGGACAAAATAAAAGTTGGAACGTGGAGTTTAATGTCATAATCAATACCTGGATTTGGGTGTTCCTTAAAACCAAGATGAAGCTTTCTCTTTAGGACTGGCCATTCAAATTCAACACCCCGTATATGAGGCCTCTGGAAGGAAGAAAGCCAAAAAACGTTACTTTAAATCAGAGGTAGAAGTAAATTCAAATAAATGTAAAAAAAAATTCAAAATAGCAAAATTTCCTGTAGAGAAAAACAACTGCTTTTGTTACAATTATCATTACTCTAAATTGTGTTTTAGACTAAGCCCAAGTCCATAGTATGTAAAACTGAAAAGTGCCTATGTTATTAAATACTTTGTTACGTCAGCGGATAAATATTAACATTATTTTATTGATTTCAACTGATGACTTTGGGCAGCCAAATTTTCAATTTCTTGAAATCTGCTGCAAATCCACAACCTTTGGATGAATTTAAACCAAACTTGGGCTGATGTCTATCGAGGTACTCTTCTGAATAGTTACTGGTTCTTGTCCAAAGGTTAAGATTCCTTGTACATAAAGTTAAAGTCCCTGTCAAGCTTATTTTTTTTACTTTTTGGATTAAAGCTGTTGTCATCTGTGAACTCAAAATTCGAATAACCAAAGAAAATTTCCACGTCTAAGTATGCTTTTTAATAATAACAATAAAAAGATTGGATTGTAAATTTTGACCGAGCAGGCCGGGGACTGGTAACCTGTAACGTAGCAGCAGTGAGTTATGTGGTTTTTGTTTAAAAAATTTCATTTCTGTTAAAAATGTCATAAAATTTTTATTTCAAACAATTTCAAGAGAATAATTCATTGATTAAAGTTATAACAATGTGACTATTGTAGCCAGAATTGAATTTTTGGAGATAAAAAAAATTGTCTCTGCTTTATGCCTCCTGCTACGTCATCATTGCACGCTTCAAATCTAAAAAATGTAACAGGAACGGCAACAAAGGATTTCATTTTCTACTTTTCATCTGGAACTTAAAAACATAAACTTGATAGGGACTTTAAGTACTTACTTGTAGGTCCATGGTTGTGATGTCAAATTCCAAGATGCGAAGTGGTTTGATTGCACCATTACAGCACCACCACATGCGTAGGTATGTCAAGCCAGGAAACAGGATTTGGTAAAGTGCAACTGCCAGTACAACACCAACAATCACCATAGGCTTCCAGTCAAACACTGGCGGAACAAATGTTCAGTTAATGACGCAGTCAACAGGTTTGGATACTAAATCTATGAAATGCTGCGCAGTTGATTTTGTTATCTAACGAACTAGAAAGCTGCATTTTAATGGTACTTTTTTCCTTTTGTACGTCTTTATATTTATATATTAGATAGGTTCTCCACTTGTATCGTGTTTAATCTGTAAATTGAAATATTCTTTAGTTATAAATTTAAATAGGAAAAAGCTGTACTTAAGAATTGGTACTCTAAATTGCAAGGAGCTGTCGGATAAAGAAAAATAAATGCTTCTAATAAGCTTCGATAGAAAGAGCTTGACGTCTACCGCCCTCAAGAAATCAATATTTTAAACAACTGCAAAACTGAACACGACAAGTGGGAATCAAAATGGGTTTACAAGCAATGGTTCAAAATGTGGCTTAGCATTTCACCTTCGACTATAAGTTGCATAAAACAATTAGAGAGGGTTCATAATCATTGAAATTTCTACTCAGAATAAGCAAATTACCCTTCTGTAACTTCATCACCTATTTACTGACTTGCGAGAATATTTCATAAAGCTACAAAAAAAAACTCATTTGCGCAAACGATTTACTAGAGAATGCTATTATATTGTACGGACATTGGAATGTAATGCAAAATTATACGATAGACACTGCGAGCTATACAAGACAAAATAATCCACAAGAAGCTATATTCATATTAATGGCGGCTTTGAATTGTTTAAAGTGCGTATTAAGTGAAAAATTTTATTTCTTCAGTGCACAGACCTTGCTAAATGAGTAATAGTGGTGAAAAAACGTTGTCAAAATCTTTTATAGTTCTTGAGATATTAACATTTTTAAAAAGTTCTCAACTGATGACATCACGTATGGCTCCAACAAATTTGCATTTTATTTTAATCTGCTGCCAATCCATAACCTTTGGACTAATTTGAGCCAAATCTGCACTGATGATCTGTCTACCTCAAGACACATCAGCAGCCCAAGTTTGGCCTAATACATCCAAAGGTTATGGATTGGCAGCAAATTTAAATAATTTAAAATGCAAATTTATTGGAATCATACATAACGTCATCAGTTGAGACTTTTCAATGTTAATATTTCAAGAACCATGAAAGGTTTTGACAGCATTTTTTCGCCGCTATTCCTCACTTAGCAAAGTCTATCCAATGAAGTAATAAAAAATTTTTTAACGTGCACTTTAACATTTTTCGAATGCAAAACGCCAAAAGCCGACATTGGCGTTCAGTAAGTAATAGATTGGCTAGGTTCTTTTCTTCTTTGTACCGACTTTGGTCATATACTAGCGGACTACATATAATATATGTACTACTGTACCACAATAGTGGAAAAAACCATTAGCAGAATTTGCGCGTATCACCAAGTTGGCTATAAATCATCTCATATACCCAACACGGCGAATGGAATAACTGTTTTATTGAGTTTCTTGAGTCTTCAAAACCTATCGATACTTGAAAATAATACCTAAAGTTTATTCAGAACCATATTTCATCTTCGCAATACTGCATGGTCAGTTTCCATATATAATGAAAAGGGTATATGAGCTGATAACTGTGATCAAGTGAACCTATTAGAACGCTAAAAGAGTAATATTCGAGGTTAAAAATTCAATAATTTGCACTATACAAATCTAGGGCGTTAACAGGAAAAGGGCTCCTTCAATCGTTTGGCAAAATCTAGCCGATTGAGTGTTTTTGCGCGTGCAATATTTAAAAACCCCATAAGACTCAACGCTGGCAATTCGGAAATGCCATTACATAGACTATAATTCTAACAAACCCTGCAAAATGCTTGGCAACTCAAATTTGCTCTTTAATTAGAGTTAAGACTTTCAAGACTTGACTGGAACTTAATGAAAAAGCTGAATTGGCTTTAGTTTCGCTCTAATTTCACGCTACATTTCTAGGCTGGTTTGATTTCTTTTTTTGTTTCACTGACCACACACATTGTTGGATAGCACTTCAAACTAAGTTCAAATGATACAGACTAGAGAGATTGAATCAAGCAGAAACAAAATGCTCGCAGGAAACGCCGTCAGCCGAGTTTTTGTCACAGAAAAAACCACTTTCTCGAAATTTGGCTTTTGCGCAGGCCCGTATTATCAGTGCTATTTTGGGTTTATTATTATTTTTTTTTTTTTGCTTTTTTGTTAAAGCTAGTTTCTTCCAAAGTATCGCTTAATTCCTAATAAACCCTTTAATTGATCTAATCCATTGACAAAGGCAAGTTCGAAGTAGTTGGATTCGCTCTTTGTATTATTGGATTCCCGTTAGTTCCACGAGACCCTTTTCCTGTTATTTGTAAACTGGAAATGTGAACTGGAAGGGTGACTACACTGATTTCACTACTTGCATGCAAAACTATTAACCATGTGTGCAATGTAAAGAATCTTGCTGTAAAGGAATACAGCAAATCTCATTAGATTGTAAAGTGGAGAAACCTCAAAAATCTGTTTTATTATTTCTGTTTAATCTTCTCAAAAAAAATACAAGGCAATAGCACACGTAGAAATTTAATCAAAAATAAGGTAAATGAATGACAAAAAAAATATAAATTTCTAAAACTGTTTGTGGATATTTAACAATTATCCCTCGAGCCCGAATGGGCTAGAAGCCAATAGCCCGTGAGGCCACAGGCCGAATGGGCTATTTGGCTACTAGCCCGTGAGGGCAAGAGGGATAATTGTTTTAGTAAAATCATATTAGTTGGTCAAAAATCAGAAGTAAAAAATCTTTCTTTAGAGCTCTAAAATTAATTTTTTAATGTTTACGACAAATATGATCACGCGCAATTGCTACTCGTAGGCTATCACTAATAACCGATGAGTAGCGTAGCCAATCAGAATGCAGCATTCAAGATAGACCACTAGTATGATTTTACTAATATAGGTTAACCCTTGTTACAAATCGAATTGTTTCAAAGCTGTGGGTTTCGCTTCACATCTATTTGGTACTAAGTACTACTCGCGCATGGCCAACAGTCCATTTCCGAATTTCCCTCCGCTGCACGCGTCAAGTCGACGCTATCTGCTCATTTTTCATACATTTTCTGTATTTCTTAGCACCAAGCCTCAATTTGAAGGCTTTATTTGTGCGCAGTAAGGCATAACTCGGAAAAAGCCTATAAACTTAACTTCCAACTGCTACCCAAATAGTAAATGTTTCAAACTTGTTTTTTTTCTTGGCTGTGCCTAGCACACGTTCAGAGTGTGCCGTACGAATTCGCAGCTAATTTTTTGCTTATTGGCACACCGTTTAACCTCAGTCTTAGTTACTTAAAAGGCCAGGACTAGCTGTGACCTTCTAATACCTTTTTTAATTTAGTAATTAATAATACTTTAACATAAAGGTAAGTACTTTCTTGCAAGTCCATTGTGCGATTCCACGATCCGAAGTGGTATATATGTGTGGCGCCGCTAAAATACCACCGATCTCGTAGGTATGTCAAGCCAGGAAACAGGGTTTGGTAAAGTGTAAGTGTCAACACAACTCCGATAATCACCGTTAGTTTCCAGTCAAACACTGGCAAAGTAAATATTGAATTAGTGACAGTCAACCGATTTGAATACTAACTCTATGGAATGCTAAATATTTGATTTTCTTATCTGCCGAACTAGAACTGAGATGTATTTTACAACAATAGTTATAATTGATCCACTTACAATATAAAACTATAAACATACAACTGCAAACCTATTTGCAGAAAAACAATATAGTCAGAAAGGGTTTGAATATAACTAAGTTAGGGAAATTTGAAAGTTAAACGAGTTAACTATGCTTGCAAAAATCTGTTTGACTAGTTGTGAATTATCCTATTTCAATCGAGGTGGATAGTGGCATAAAACCTACTGAGCGCCAAAAGTGCGAGATGGTATTTACTTAATTAGCCACTATCCACCGAAATTGAAATGAAATAAGTGATTTAGTATAAACCAGCAAGGCAACTGATAGGAAGTTCCTTTTATGACAAAAGAAAGATGATAGATAAGAAAAAAAACGTTCATTAACTTCACCACAGGGCGTGAAGAAACTCCTTTGAAAATCGATTTTTTGGCTATATTTTTCCATTCAAAGCTTACTAATCTTGACACAAACACAACTTTGTTGCCTTCTTGATACTATAAAGAACGAAATTTCTTGTGTTTTTTCAGTTCAACTTCGTACTCCAAAACGGACGCGAACCGACAACTTCTGTCCCCAATATCTACTATCCGGAGGTAAATATTGTCTCACATCTACTATTTCTAAACCAACCAAATCGCGCGTAGCCGAGCAGACATATACTAGACATTATTGCTATACATTTTCTTATAAATAAAATAAAAAGAATTCCTAGAAATGATACGGATTGATAATGTTAAAAATCATGCAGTTCGAACTAAAGCTTATGCAAGAATATTATCGATGTACCCACATCCAACTTCTAACATTCAACACATACAAAATAAACCAAACAATTTCTAATATTTCTCTACTTCTTTGCACAAAAATTTGAAAACAAAACTAAACGCAAAAGATGAATTAGTGCCTGCCTCAAAAGCCACTAAATCGGGACATTCTGAACAAGTTACTTACTCCATTTGAGCACATCGAAATGACAAGTTAAGAGATTGGCTGTATGTATTTGCACATAGACTGTTGTCATAGAAACTTACTCATTTCAACTTGCAATTGTGAATAATTGATAAGGTTTGAAATTTTGTTTCTAAATGCGCTCAA
Organism: Hydrozoanthus tunicans; assembly: GCA_026413305.1. Lineage (NCBI taxonomy): Eukaryota > Metazoa > Cnidaria > Anthozoa > Zoantharia > Hydrozoanthidae > Hydrozoanthus > Hydrozoanthus tunicans. The sequence continues at coordinate 8,786 of JAOBAT010093794.1, read as the reverse complement.
TCTAGTTGTTAATCTTTAACTCCAAGAAAAAATAGGCTGTGAGCAAATCTCACAGAAAAAGAAAAATAATGCTCTAGGAAAATTTAATTCACATTTAATAAAAATCTAAATGCACTCAATGTAACTATTAATCTTTAATTCCAAGAAAAAATAGGCTGTGAGCAGTCTCCTAGGAAACGAAAGGTACTGCTTGCAGTCTAAAGGGCATCTTGAGAACTAAATGCCTTTTTTCCAAATCCTCTAACTAAGTTGCATAGGGAACTAACCTGGAAAGCTGTTTACTGATGTTCTAAACTCTTTCAGTCCAACGGTTAAGTCTTTCCTACCAATTGTCTCCAAACTGTCAATCAAAAATGTCAATTTATCTGGTCCAAGATTTAAGTTTCTTTCAAGAGCATCAAACAATTGTGTTTTTTCAGCTGCTGGATCAACGTACTCCACTTGAACGTTGAGGGCCTCCCAGTCATCTTTGCTCAATCTATTTCTAGCAAGTTCCTTTAGTTGAATGTAATCGTCTTTTCGCAAGCCTTCAATGATGTTATCCATTAACTTTTGGTATCGTGGCACCAACTGATGTGAACCTTAACACAAGAGTAAGTATAAATGGTAAAGGTAAAGCAATGCATTAATTTATAGAGCGCCTTTTCCAGACAAATGCTCAAAGGGGCTTTCCAATAATCAGTTTAACCCCAACAAACCGGGAGCATATATAGGTGCCTCAGGCAGCTGCTTCAAAGCGGTCCATGTATGTTGGTACTCATTTTACCAACCCCAGAAGGATGAAAAGCTGAGTGGGCTTTAGTGGGAAAGAAGGTCACCCAAATATTCAACTCTAGACCAGGCCGAGAATCGAACCAGGGACCTCAGGATTGGGAGGCAGAGGTCTTACCACTGTGCCAGCCCCTTCACTATAAATGGTATGAAAATGAACAAAGTTATCCTTCAGTTGCATTGCAAGACAATGTATTGGTTTCTTAATTGAAATAATAACTGATGTGTTGCACTTGTTTTAAAGAGAAACATTCTTGACATAGCAGGCACAAACTTTGGGAACAAGGACTAAGAATTAAAGTATAAGTGCAGTTTTTGAAATTATACAAAGGGTATGAAACACCACTAGGTCCAACTTTGTGAGGGTTGAACTAGTTTTGTAGCAAGCTTAATTTTAAATGGCAGATGCTTATTACATACCTCTACAATTTTTATTTCACTTGAAATATTCTGCCAGCATTATTATCAAGACTTAAACAGTATTGGATTTTTGAATGAAAGAATATACCTTTTCTTAACTTTAATTTCAATGAAGCAGAAAAATGTTTAAGAGCCGCTGACTGAGAAAATCAAATAATCATGGACAAAAATAATGTCAAATTTCAGATTTCTTTATATTTTGCCTGGAGCAAACCCCTTTGGTGAACTCATTTTAGAAATCGCACTTAAACTTGCAACTGAGCTTTTGTTTTCGAGAAATTTAGGAAAACCTAAACTAGCACTCACGGGCCTTCGGGGCCTGGAAATTTCAATAAAAAGTCAGTCAACTTTGACTCTCACATACACGCAACTGCTTTATTCCATGGAGCTGACACTTCTCACAAAATTAAACACTGACAGTTACTTTTACAACAAGAATATCTAAAGATTTCAAAGTTCAAACTATGTCATCATGATATTTTTTCTGTTTAGTTTTGCATGTTTTGTAGTGTTAATTTTGTGACAAAGCTTGAAACCGCAGTTGCTTTTTTGAACTGTAAAGTTAGACTATTTTCAGAGTGTTGAAGCAATGTTTTGTCCATGAGTATTTGATTTTCTCAGTCAGTGGCTCTTAACATGTTGAATTTTTTAAGTTTATATTCCAGAATCAAGAGAACTGAACAAAATTCTGAGTCATAAATTCCAGATTTCAGAATCTAGATTCCAGATTCCAAATCCAGGGTCAGATACAAAATCCAGGGTAATTATTTGTGAATTAAGACACTGTAATTATTTTCAAATTTTTTTAATTTTTACTAATAGTACCACAAGGCAACTTTTGGGTTCCATTTATTTTTCCTTTTCTTTTTTTTTCTTCATGTCGCAGTTAGCGATTTGTTCCAGTGACTGCCATATTTGGGATTTTTTAAATAAAAACTCACGCCACAGTTCAACACGTTGCACTATGTTTTCTGAAATATTTCATTGCCTTTATACTATGCACACTCGATATTATAGTTTGCCAAAACATTCACAATTGCTACATGTATCTCTGAAGTTTTACACTTGCTGCAGCATGAAATACATTGTAAGGTCTCTATAAATGTAGTTTTTCTTCTTCAATAAAATTGAGTTCAATACTTTAAGCAACTGTCTACTTTTATCTATTCAGCATTTTCACTTCTGCACACTCAATTAAAAGCATATATTGCTGAACTATAAAAGCGAATAACTTTGGTTTCAAACATACCGACAAAAACAACGATTTTACTGACCAGTGCTGTGTCTCCAACCAAATTGCCAGACTACAAAAATGTCAGCGAATTTTGGAAAACAGCCAAACGACGCCAAAAGGGAGAAAGTTTGCTTTCGGTCAAGAAAATTCCAGAAAATGGTTAAGAGTCAGACAAAAGTCAGGGAATTCAGTAGTTGTAAGAAAAATTGTTTTAAAACAAAATTTAAAATAGTGAAATCTTTTAAACTTCAACCACATGCAACCAGGCCATTTTAAAAAATATACCAGTTTTACTTTATAAAATTTTACAAACTTTTAAATGTGAGCACTTTTACTATCCTTTGCCAAAGTTTCAAATATAACACATTATTACCCCTATCCTGAGTCCGCATCCAGATAAGAATCCCAAATCCAGGGTCAGAATCCTGAAGTCAGGGTTAGAATCAAGAATCCTGGGTCAGAGTCCTGAATCCTGGTTCAGAATCCAGAATCCTGTGTCAGAGTCTGGGGCCCAGTTCCTCAAATCCTGAATAACTTACCCAAGGTTAACTCTTAACAAACCTATTTGTAGCCATAGTAACTAACTCTGGGTTAGCATTGATAGGGTTTTGATGAATCTGGCCCAGAAATTCAGGGTCAGAGTCCAGAATTCAGGGTTGGAGACCAGAATTCAGGGGGAATCCTGATCTTAGGTCAGTCTCCCAAATCCTGGGTCAGAATCCCAAACCATGGTGAGAATTCGGAATCCTGTGTCAAGGTCCAGAATTCAGAGTCAGAGTTCAGAACCAGAATCCTAGTTAAGGATCCAAAGTCCTGGATCAGAGTCTAGAATCTTGGGTCACAGCCCGGAACTCAGGGAAATAGAATCCAGAATCTTCAGTGTGAATCCTGAATCTTATTTTTTCTCTTCAAAGAGTCCTGTCAAAAATTGATTGAACAACAAAAAAAATTGTGGGGTACCCATGCTTGTTTAGAAGAAACTCAAGGAAAACTGGCAAAACATGAGTTTTTTACCCGATTTCCGAAGGGAGTAAGGAAAGCACTATATATTATGAAGAAAACTACTTTTTTGCTTTCTTCGAGAGCTCAACATTTGCTAGAAAATGACAAAAATGTGTAAACATTTTAAAATTTCTAATATGGGCAGTAAAGATGCGCGATGGAAAACTGGGGAATTGTCACATGTAGGTATAAGTAATAAAGGCACACCACCGAAGAAAGTATGAACAGTTGCATAAGTGATCTTGCATTGGTATTTCAACTACATATAACTTAGTTTAAGTGTCTTTTATCTCATTTCAGATATCTTGTCTCCTGAAAAAAACTAAGTCAGTCATCAGTTTGAAATAATCCTACCATCTCTGTTTTGGGAAATGTTTCTGAAAAAATGGTGTGATAGCTAAAAATTGAATAACAGTGTTAACTGCATGATGGTTTTATTATAAGAGATTAGAGCTTATACATATCAATTCAATAAATTATAGCGCCCTACTAATGACGTTTGAATGCATTTTAATTGTAAGGTTTCTTTAATAAATTATGATAATTTATGACTCACGATTTGCTTTTGTTTTCTCTTGTAGGTCATCTACCAGTTTAACGAGGTCGTTTCTTTTCATTTTTCTCAGCGAACTACGAAGGAACATTAAATTATCCTTGCTTAAAGCTCCACTCTCTTCCAAAGCCGTAAAAAGTGCATTTCTGTCTTGTAAAGTTTCGTCTCGTGGTAAGTTTTGCCATTTCCATATAGGTAGTTCGCGTTTTGAATCGTCCACCAACTGTTGAAATTCCTCGACACTGAGATTGTTTCGAATATCAAACAAAAGGTCTCTAAAAGGAGTTATGTTTCTCTGCATACTGATTTTTAGCATCAGAGGGCCTTTGCCAGAGCCCCTAGCCCCAGATACCTATAGTCAAAGGCAACAGCTGAACACCCGCTGTTTCTGAGAAAGTTGAACGATAGCTATTTTTGTGCGACCTTACACGAAGTAGCAGTAATTCGTCGATTTTCTTTGTTGCCATGGTTTTAACAAAATGGCGGTCGAGCGGAAAACAAAAGAGCAAGGCCACTTGTTAACGTTGATGTCCGAAATTTTCTTGCTTCGATCAATATTTCGGTAAAAGTTTTGGTTCTTCTTTAAAGAAATGTGTGATGAGGATGCATTCACATATTTGCCAAAACTTCGAGATCTCGGGCCATCAAAGCGCTATCGCGATGCTGTTGCCCGATGGGGTGAGCCGAACAAACCACGCAAACGAGTTGTTATTGTGAACAGCATAAAATGTGACGCTAGAGATATTGAAATACTTGGAAAACAAGAACTGACAAGTATACATGATGCCGAGTCTAGCGGAGAGTTAGTCAATGCTGCCCATGACACTCATTCAGGAGTTTATGACATCAGGCAGAGACTGCGGAGAGGCGAGTCATTATTGCAATTAATACTAATTAATTTAGTTCGTCAACCAAAAACTGAAGTGGTTTGATTACTGACATCTGTAGGAGTACTTCTGTTTAGTCACCTTATTGTTAATTTCAATGAAATTCTATGTTTCTGTAGATAGATCTTGAAATGTACGCTGCGAGCGAGCGAAGTCTAAAATCCCAGTTTTAAATTTACTTCGATTCGCAGTGATTGCTGTGGTAAATCGGCTAACCTCCACATTTAAATCATTAGCAGGGCATTAGCAGGGCATTCATAGGTAATTCAATTAGTGCCCCAGTGGTTGGAAGATTCGCTTTCTTTCAAACCTTTAACCTGTTGCATCGAGCCGGGGAGTCACTCGTAATTGAACGGTTTTTAAGCGGGGTATTTCGTCTTATTCAGCTCCTTCAATTTTGCATGTGTTGCCTAGTTCGTGATGGTGATTTAATACAAAACGAGGACATTCAAGCAAAGATAAATGAACAATTTTCAGCACAAGTACTCCAATGATATGAAATAAAGCTGTTAGTTGGTTAATAATATTGGCTGTGTTTTTTCCGCCTAATTTCATTTGGCAAGGTTACCCCAGGGACTGTGTCATTCACTTCTCAGACTATCCTCACAAATCAGGGCGCTCACTGCTTTTCACTTGGCAAAAAGGCGAAAGCCCTGCTAAAGGGCAAATGGGGGGCAGGACTGTTAATTGAATATTTATAGATAAGACGTCCTTTGTTTTGGTAAATGTGCATACTGAATAAGAAAGCAAAGGACAAAAATACTCTATGGCAACCATCTTATTACACAAGCTCCGAAACTTGTTTTATTTACTGCATATCATGTTAAGAACAACAAGGGGGAACATAGTATCAACCCACTAGCCATCCAGGTAAAATTGTCAATTCTCAATTAGTATAATTTAGGGTAGTCTTTAGACTATTTTTTAGGGTGGAAAATTTTATACCTTGAAATTTTCGGTATTTTGGGAACTTTTCGCACAGTTCAGTTCCCTACCCATTTTCACCCTAGAGTATTCCCCCAGGTGTAACATATGTAACTGAATAAAAACACAAATGTAGTACTTATCTTGTCACATAAAAAATTAAATTCACAACAGGCTTCGATGTGAGTGCTTCAGGGGAACTCAGAGGGAGAGGAGATGCTGGGAGGATGAATGAAGGTAGTGTGAGAAAGGATGTCAAGTTACAAGGAGATGGTTATAGGAAGTGGCTGGCAGAGAGAAAGAAGCTTCGACATGACCTCAACTCTTGTGGCCTAAACAAGATTTGGCTTTCCAGTAAGGCTAGAAGAACTGATCTGGAGAACAGAGTATTCGGAAGACTTAAAGAGGAAAGAGCTAAATCAGGAGCAAGAACCAAAACAAAGGTCAGTAGAAACTATGAGTTATTTGACAAAAATGTTTAGGTTGCTTTAACTAATTGCAACCTCCAAACAGGTTTTAAAAACTTTTTTTTCCTTTAAGGGTTCTTCCTCTCTGCTTTCCAGTTCCATTGTTCCTCACTTGTAGTTCTTTATGTCTGTATGATTGACACTTGAAAAATGGTGCAAGTATCTCCCAAAGCAGACAACTTTGATATTTTAAAATAAGCAAATACAGCTGAGCTTTTTTTCAGACAGGGAGAGTGAGAATGATGGTGACAGGGAGGGTGAGAGTGATGGTGATAGGGAGAGTGAGAATGATGGTGACAGGGAGAGTGAGAGTGATGGTGACAGTGACAGTGACAAGGAGAGTGACAGTGATGGTGACAGTGACAGGGAGAGGGAGAGTGAGAGTGAGAGTGATGATGACAGTGACAGGGAGAATGAGAGTGATGGTGACAGTGACAGGGAGAGTGAGAATGATGGTGGCAGTGACAGGGAGAGTGAGAGTGATGGTGACAGTGACAGGGAGAGTGAGAATGTTGGTGGCAGTGACAGGGAAAGTGAAAATGATGGTGACAGGGAGAGTGAGAGTGAGAGTTATGGTGACAGTGACAGGGAGAGTGAGAGTGATGGTGACAGTGACAGGGAGAGTGAGAGTGATGGTGACAGTGACAGGGAGAGTGAGAATGAAGGTGATAGTGACAGGGAGAGTGAGAGTGATGATGACAGTGACAGGGAAAGTGAAAATGATGGTGGCAGTGACAGGGAAAGTGAAAATGATGGTGACAGGGAGAGTGAGAGTGAGAGTTTTGGTGACAGTGACAGGGAGAGTGAGAATGATGGTGACAGTGACAGTGACAGGGAGAGTGAGAATGAAGGTGATAGTAACAGGGAGAGTGAGAGTGAGAGTGATGGTGACAGTGACAGTGACAGGGAAAGTGAAAATGATGGTGACAGGGAGATTGAGAGTTATGGTGACAGTGACAGGGAGAGTGAGAATGATGGTGACAGTGACAGGGAGAGTGAGAATGATGGTGATAGTGACAGGGAGAGTGAGAGTGATGGTGACAGTGACAGGGAGAGTGAGAATGATGGTGACAGTGACAGTGACAGGGAGAGTGAGAATGATGGTGACAGTGACAGTGACAGGGAGAGTGAGAATGAAGGTGACAGTGACAGGGAGAGTGAGAGTGATGGTGACAGTGACAGGGAGAGTGAGAATGATGGTGACAGTGACAGTGACAGGGA
>JAOBAT010093783.1:0-17092 GCA_026413305.1 Hydrozoanthus tunicans | reverse complement strand
TGTGATGAGTAGGGGGTGTGCATTGGGAGGGGAGAGGCAAATAGTTAGAAAGAGAAAACTGCAAACAAGGTTACTCAGTTATCTGAGACCCATAATTATTTTTTTATTTCATACATACATACAAACCAAATAGCATGGTGCACTTTTTCTACATCAACAATACGCCGTGTAAGGATGAGGAGATGTGATGAGTAGGGGGTGTGCAATGGGAGGGGAGAGGCAAATAGTTAGAAAGAGAAAACTGCAAACAAGGTTACTCGGTTATCTGAGACCCATAATTATTTTTTTATTTCATACATACATACAAACCAAACAGCATGGTGCACTTTTTCTACATCAACAATACGCTGTGTAAGGATGAGAGGATGTGATGAGTAGGGGGTGTTCATTTGGAGGGGAGAGGCAAATAGTTAGAAAGAACAAACTGCAAACAAGGTTACCCAGTTATCTGAGACCCATAATTTTTCATCTTGTACATACATTTAAACCAAACAACATGGGATTGGTGCACTTTTTCTACACCAACAATATGCTGTGTAAGGGTGAGGGGGTGTGATGGGTAGGGGGTGTGCATTGGGAAGGAGAGGCAAATAGTTATAAAGAGCAAACTGCAAACAAGGTTACTCAGTTATTTGAGACCCATATATTTTTATTTTGTACATACAAACTAAACAGCATGGTGTACTTTTTCTACATCAACAATATGTTGTGCGAGGGTGAAGGGGAAGGGGTGTGATGTGAAAAGCTATGTATTAGGGAGCAGCAGGGCAGTTAATGGAAAGATATGGGTGAGAATATGTCTACCAGATGATTGGTCTCAGACCATCAGTGCTGTTTACCTCTGCTATGTCAGCAACATTCTATGTAAGGGATAGGCGGTGTAACAGCAAGGGGATGTGTGTTGGGGAATGAGAAAGGCAGTTAGTGGGAATAGGTCTACTAGATGGTAGCAGGTCTTAAACCATCAATGTTTTAATTTTTGCTTTGTTTAGCTCATGCTGTTATAAGGGTGTGGGGAAGAGGTGGGAAGGGGTGTGCATCAGGGAGGGGAGGGGCAGAAGAAAGGGCAAATTGCAAACAAGGTTACCTAGTACTGAATTAAGTATTAAAATTCTTTCCATTTCCCAAGCACTACCTTTTCTTGGAAGAGGGTGTTGGCATTAATTTGAGACTGGGCAGTGATTAATTTTTTCACTTTTTGGTTGGGCACTTTTTTGAGGTGGGTGCTTTTGTCAAGGTTGGGCACTAATTCAAATAAACACAGTATAGCAATTATTTGTCTGCAATTTTGTTTCGGTGTATATATAATTTACTGTTTCAGGAGTAAATACTATCTCAAACTGTACCCATTATTTCTAGACCATGATCAAATTGTGCTAAGCCAAGCTGGAATAGGTTATATATGTACTAATTTTAATGCATAATCATTAATGTCTATTGCCAGAAAAGGATACTAACTGTTCCTGAGGGGAACAAAGTGAAAATCATATCAGCATATTTCTGGACTTGTACAGGCGAAGAAACAGGCACAACAGGTGGTGGAGAGCTTGCTGAGCTTTCAAGTACAAAGCAGTGCACCAATTCTACAGCTCCGCCTTGACCGAGGTTCAAAATGGCAAAAAACTTCTGATTGACCAGTAACACAACATTGCAGCCCAAATGGCCATCTTGCTGAACACAGTCAACTAACTTTAAATCAGCAACTTCAAAATCTGGAATGAATTAACATAAAACATGTGGTTAATACAAGCAAAAACTAATAATTGTACTTTGTTTAGAAAATCTTCTCATCACAGTTACTAACTAACCTTTTCCTCTATCCCTCAAAAGTGCCCTTAGCAAGTCTGTATTCACTGCAGCAATGCACTTTGCTTGTAAACTACAAGTTGAACCCTCAGATGGTGGGATAGCTGGACCATAACAAACATTGAGTAACTCAGCTGAAAAATCTGATCTGACAACCACAAATGTAAAATGAAACACTTTATCATCAAAACTTTGGCTGGCAACAGTTGGTGGATGAGTCCATTCAAATCTGCAAAATAAGATCGAATTAAAATTATTGTATTAAAGGGGAACTGAACCCTAAAATCAACTTTTGTCATGTATTGTATGGATACTCTTTGTTTGATTATGAGCTTTGATTGCACTTATGTGTTTTGGTTTTTTATCTTATTTTCTATTTTACTACATTTCTTAGTGCCTTAGGAGTTCTAGCAAATTGTATAAACATACAAAAATAACCACTTGACCTGGCTACTTTTCATCTCAATTAATTGATCTATTTCTAAGTAGATTGTACTCTATCTCAGTCTGTAAAATTCTAATGCCTCTTGCCTTTTCTACTTACATACTGTAACCTTTACCATCTGAGTACTAAAAATAAAGTTGGTGTTGTTATTGTTGTGATAACTATATTATATAAAGCCCTTCTCTTTTCTCTTATCAACCTAATCAGTTTGTACTAATTATAAACTTTTAACTAAGAAAAAAGAGAAGAGAACAAAAAACACAAAATACAACCAGCACTGTAGAGTTGTTAGTCTGTGAACAAATCAAACCACTCAAATCCATTCCAATCAAAACAGCTGTAAATGGGGAGTTCCTCTGTCTGCCGCAAGGACTTATCAAGACTGGATCTGCATCTCTTCAGAGACAGAGCTGCTTACTCTAAGTACTGATAATTTCAGAATCTTAGTTTACGCCTTTTATCACCAAATCACCCCCTTTTCCATAACAGAAAATCACCCCGCTTTGGTGAGCAAACTGCTAGCCAGCCAAAACACACCTGCATTTTGGATTTATAGGGTTTTAAACCTCTGTAAAAGGCATCTGACTCTCACCCGCCTAACGCTTTGAAGGCTGGCAATATAAGCATTAGAGATTAACTGATCAATCATGCAATGTTTGATTAAAATTATTCTTTCCAGATTATAGTTTTAACTGTTGAATAAGACTAATTATTATTTGTCTATGATCTGTGGATTTTTGATTCTATGTCTCAGTGAGTTTTTTGTGATGCATAAAGTGACCGAGAAATTTCCGTAACTTGGAACTTGCAATCGGTATATGTAGACTTGAATATATTCAACAAAGTTAAAACAATGAATCGATTGCACGGGTGACAGTTCTTTGCAGAGTTGAGAAGATTGTCTGATTAATATGCAATGAGGCTTAAATTTCCGTACTCACCCATACTCAAAATGCGCACGAAACTACTGATCTTCAGACCATGATATCGGAGGTAAACCTCGCTTTGGGAGCAACCAAAAATTTTCAAAATCATTGTTAGGGTTAGGAGTAGTAGTTAGGGTTGGGGTAAGGATTATATCTTTTAATTCCCGAAACGAAATCGTGGAGTTTGACGACCATAAACTGCATCAAAATGTGAAGTTTGGCGGCCATTACTGCGTGCATTATTATGTATGGGTGAGTACGGAAATTTAACCCAATAAACTGTCATTTAACTGTCGACGAATTATTGAATTAACTGTCTTTCAAAACTTACTCTCTGATGTCCGAAAGGCATTCTTGTGCCTCTGTTGACACATTAAACAAAGAAAGTCGTCCACCTTCATCAAGAATGCCTATGAATTGGAATCCACTGGATATCTTAGCAGCTTGAATATTTGGTATATTAGAAAATTGGCAACGAAACTTCTTCAACACAACAGGAAGCGCTGCGGCCGCCATCTTGTTTTCTTTTGAAGTATTACCGCTGGCCGTCACGTGATATAGAAGGTTATCAATGGGCTACCTGTGGTTAGCAAAGGTTGTTCCTGCGTCGTTATTCTTTGCTTCGTCTTTCAGAAAATGAAATAAAAAACACTTCAAAGGCTGCTGAAAAGCACAAGCATCACATCTCAACCGGTTTTTTTTTACCTGAGGCAGGACATACCATTATTTCTTTTTACTCTTTGCAAATTTTTATCCTCGGAAAACTATGAAGGAAAAACATCGCAAAAAAACGCAAAAGCAATGGACTTTTGTGAAGCGTATTGCGTCTCTCGGTGTTCATCCAATTCAGAGACTGACGTAAACAGCGAGTTAGGTCTATTGAGAGTAACATTTTTTCCTATTCGTTTTTCAGTTTTTGTTCAGCCCTCCAACTCTCGCGGTTTGACCCTGAAACTCACGGTTTCAAGTCTCACGGTTTACCTCGAAATGGCCAAAACCTCACAGTTTCTAACAATGAATGACAACCTTGATAAACTAGATCAAAAACCAAACTTTTGCGTTACTTTATGACCGTTTTTTATCTTGTTTTGAGCGTAATAAGACGCCTTGAACAACAATAAACATTAATGTACCGTATGATGCTATCTATTTTAGTTTTAGCTAGTTTGTACAACTGTAGTTCACAGTACTTAGTAAAATCCAGGGTTTGCGGACCGTTTGCATAAACTGGGTGTTAAAGGAGCATGCTGAATTCCTAGCACAGCCAGTAGCTAACATCTTAAACTCTTCATACAAGTCTCAACCTATATCAAACCGACGTTAGAGAAAGTGGTATTCGGCACCATATCCGGCTCCTCCGCCTTGCTGGTGCATAACAGGCTTCAAGCCACAGACGGTAATGGCGCCTCGGTGCGAGTTATGCTTTTTGACTACCGAAAGGCATTATACGTGATAGATCACAGTACCTGGTCGCCAAGTTGAAACAAGTCGACATCCCCAACAGCATTACCAATTGGATTATCGACTTTCTATCAGACAGATTGCATAGAGTAAAACTTAGTAACGGCAGTGCATGGGGCAGGGTCCCATCTGGTGTCCCTGGTTATTCCTCCTCATTGTTAATTATCTGTCAATTCCCGACATTGTTAACGTGTGGAAATACGGGGACAATACCACGGTATCCAAAACCATCAGAGGACCGAACCAAGCAAAGCACAACAGATTGTTGATCACTTCAGCGAATGGTGAAAAAAGAATATCTCCCAACTGAACTGTGAGAAGACAACAACTCATCATCAACTCACCTCCCATACTTCCCAGAGGGTCTCGTTGACAGCAATTCAATCGCACAAGCAACAAGTGCTAAGTTACTTGGAGTAACCATTAACTCTAGCCTTACTTGGAACGATCACATCGAGAAACTGGTTAAAAAGTTCTCGGAACCTCTACTTTTATTCATAACTATTCTTTGACCTATTAACATTCATACCGTCCAACTCCAATTAGCTATGCTAGTCCAGGCAGGTGGCTCGAGAAAGACGTGCTATCTTAACATTGTATTTTCTTATCGTCTACTAATCGTTACACTGATTATGAGAACTAAGGAATTAAAACAACGAATATGAATCTCTATATATATGAAGACAAATAACAAGAAAAGGGTCTCGTGGAACTAACAGGAATCCAATAATATAAAGAACATATCCAACTACATCGAGCTTGCCTTTGTCAAGGGATTAGATCAATTAAAGGGTGAATTAGGAATTAAGTAAAACTTTAGAAGAAACTAGCTTTAAAAATAAAGCAAAAAAAGTAATAATAATAAACCCAAAATAGCACTGATAATACGGGCCTGCGCAAAAGCCAAAAATTCTGTGACAAAAACTCGGCTGACGCCCCTTTCCTGTGAGCATTTTGTTTTTGCTCGATTCAATCTCTGTAGTCTATGTCATTTGAAGTTAGTTTGAAGTGCTATGCTACAATGTGTGTGGTCAGTGAAACAAAAAAAAACAAACCAACATAGAAATGTAGCGTGAAATTAGAGCAAAACCAAAGCCAATTCAGCTTTTTGATTAAGTTCCAGTCAAGTATTGAAAGTCTTAACTATAATTAAAGAGCAAATTTAATTTAAGTTACCAAGCATTTTGTAGGTTTTTTATAATTATAGTCAATGTAATAGCATTTCCGAATTGCCATCGTTGAGTCTTGTGGGGATTTTAAATGTTGCACGCGCAAAAACACTCAATCGGCTAGATTTGCCAAACGATTGAAGGACCCCTTTTCCTGTTAACGCCCTAGATATACATTATTAATGTAGTTTACTCATAATTATTTTCTCTTATAGTTTGTGGATACGGCAAAATAGGCAAAAGCCGGCCGATGACACTTAAATAATGACGTCGGCATTATTAGCATTTGTTTTCTGCACGAAATCAGTTAATCCGTTTTTCCCCGTTCAACTGTTTTTTTCTGTACGAGAACAGAACCTAAGAGGTCAGTAGCTAGGGACTCTTCCCTTTACATTTTTCTTTTCTTTACGAGAACAAAACCTTTGAGGTCCCGGAAACGTAAGTGACTCAGTGACTAGTTAACTCTGTGACTCTGTGTATTCAGTTTTCTTTTCTTTACGAGAAAGTAACCTAAGATGAGATCGCGCCGGGGACGTAACTCAGTGGTTAGTTGGTATGGATGAAAAATGATAGTATTGGATTTATTAATATTTCAAGGTTAACCTATTAGCATTTAACCAGTCATGGACGTTTAACAATTCATTATTTACGACAGTTTCAAGGGATTTTAGATTCTTGTCAGCGTATAGAAATTGCAAGTTCATATCGTTGGCAAATAGATAAATATTTAATTGTTAGAAACATGCGCATTATTAGTGTAATTTACATATATACATTATTAATGTAATTTACTCGTAATTCCTTTCTCTTTAGTTTGTGGATACGGCAAAATTGGCAAAGCCAGCCGATGACATTAAAATAATGACGTCGCATTACTAACAGTCGTTTTCTGCATGAAATCAGTTAAACCGTTTCCGCCGTGGCATGAGGAGTAGCCTTGATAAAGTATCAAAAGTTTTTATTGATAACAGGTAAGTAAAAGGTTCGCTTAGAACGCTTTTCCTTTTCTGTACGAGAACAGAACCTAAGAGTACAGTAGCTAGAAACTTTTCCCTTTAAACTTTCTTTTCTTTACACGAAACATAACCTTTGATGTCTCGGAAACGTGACTCAGATACTAGTTAACTCTGTGGCTCAGTGTATTCAGTTTTCTTTCAGTTTCGAATTTACCTTTCTTTACGCAAAAGTAACTTAAGATGAGATCGCGCCGGGGACGTAACTGAGTGACTAGTTGATTCTGTGACTCTGTAACTTCTGTTTTCTTTTTTGGATTCGAATTTGCTCTTCTTTACTGTGACAAGAAAATAACCAACAAGATCGCGCCGAGGACATACGACTCATTGGCTAGTGACTTTTCCCATTCAAGTTTGCTTTTAATTACAAGAACGTATAACCCTCGCCCTCGTTTTTTCAATATTCTTGAACACGGGTGCAAATTAAGTTAACTTCCTAATCTATATATTCAATACTTGCATATTTTAAACCCACAAACAACAGCGTCTCGAGAAGACATTTCTCCTCAGACCGCTTCAAACTTCTCGAGTAATTTTTTCTTCCATCTGTTTGAACTTGTGATATTCAATTCCACAGAGGGAACATTAAGGAACTGTATACCTAGGAACATTTAGGAACTGTTTAGTGTCATACTGTAAACTTAAAGAAGTTTAAGATATGAGTACGGCAACATTGACAGCGATGGCAGAAAACAATGTTGTATACAATAGCTGCATGTTAGAATGTCACGTACACGCCGTCGTATTGGAAATTACAATGTAAAAATCTTAGTTTTAAGTTTTCACGGCTACTAGAAGGATCCACGTACAGAAAATGTTTTCAATCCTCATTTACACCTTTAAGATGACACATCTCTTTTTCGGTTCACAAAACGTATTAAAGCTAGAAAGATAGCTTAATTCTTTTCAAGCCTAAGTGGCATATACGGCCCGTGCTTATCTCTGATTTCTGTGGTGTTAAGCGGTTGAGAGTCTTTGACTCCCCCTGGACAGGACACTAATCTGTCGCAGGTTAGCTCCCAGCAGAAGCTGGTACTCATTAATACAGCTGAGTTGACTGGAACAAAGTAAGGTAAAGTGTCTCGCTCAAGGACACAACACAGTGGTTTGACCAAGGCTTGAAC
This sequence comes from Hydrozoanthus tunicans, assembly GCA_026413305.1. NCBI lineage: Eukaryota > Metazoa > Cnidaria > Anthozoa > Zoantharia > Hydrozoanthidae > Hydrozoanthus > Hydrozoanthus tunicans. Next base: position 9,148 of record JAOBAT010093783.1, on the reverse strand, counting down.
GTGCGACGCTGGGATTGCGAGTCAAACACGCTGACTGCTTGGCCATTGCGCCGCCGACATTCACAAAAAGAACGTAACTCAGACTAAAGCACGTAGCCATTTGAATAATCGAAAAAGGAAAGAAAGAAGCGTGTCTTTAAAAGTCGTCGCTGTCAATTTAGTGCCGTCGTATCTTAAACTCCTATTGGTCGAGCCATCTCGCTCTAATGTGAAGACTTTTTTCACATACATTTTGGCAAATGTTGTTGTTCGGACGGTTCGAGACAATTCCACTGGTACAGTTTGGTAAAATGGATACTTTCTGATTTGTTAATACAAGACGGTTGGCCAGAACTACTTGCGGGACTTGCTGTTTTGTCTAGTGGCGTCTTAAGTCGCTTTCCGTTTGACTGGTCCGGCCGACCAAAAAGAACTGGTTCTGGCCGGTTTAAGTGGAAAGGTCCAGAGCCAATACGAAACAGGCTTTTATGTTGCGATATTTTCAAAATACTACTAGCACGCAGCAAAAAACCGAAAAGGCGCACGTACATATTTCCAGCCACAACTCTCCTAATTCCCGCGCTTTAACCAACCGGAGCGGGAGAACTGAACAGCGATTATTCACGAGCAGGGCTATTCAGGCCGGAACCAGTTCTGATATCTCCTGCGTTCCATATAAGAACTGGCTAGTCGGACCAGTGAAATGGAACGCGACTTTAGACTGCGTCTCTCGGGGTTCAATTAGAAGGAAGCAGTGACTGTAAAGCGGGCAGCAAAGAGACTTGTGAAAGTTGTGTTGAAGTCTAGCTCTGGTGGACTTGACCAGAGAAAGAAATTTTGGCTAGTTTTATTCGTTAGAAGATAGTTCTAAGATTGACGTTTTAATGACATCTGAGAAAATTAGTACAATTTTTAACTAGCGCTTCTGACAAGGTTGCTTTTATTTCTGTACTAAAAATTGAATATCATTTTTCAGTTGCAGGGGCAGAGAGTGGAGTTGAATAAGGATTTATTCAACTATCATTCTTTCAATACTGTTTTCCAAATCATTTCAAGCTTTGGTTCGTTGGTTACACAATGGCTTCGACAAACATTACTGAGACTCCAACAACTATATCGTGCTCTTACATTGGACCCTTTATGTTGAAGAACGAACACTTAACAAATGCCTTGTATATGAGTATTGTTTTGTCAGCAATTGTCAACTCTATCATGATTCCATCCACCATCACTTCTAACTGCCTTTTGATATATGTTGTTTTCCGCTTTTACAAGACGGCAAGATTTCTGACTGTTCAGTATTTAGCAGTAACAGACGCTGCCGTGGGATTCATTGTCCAACCACTATTTTTAGCAACCGAACTCTGCCGTTTTACTGGCCAGTGCAAAATGTGCACTCTGCAAAACGTACTTGAGGTTTCATCGTACATAACAACTGGATCCTCGGTTCTCCATATTACACTGGTGGCATTAGAGAGATTTGTCGCGATAAAGTACTCCCTCCGATACAAAGCAATTGTAACAGAGAAACGACTGCTATCAGGAACAGTCGCTGTATGGATCATTGTTGTGACACTAACAACGTCTTTCTTTTCTGAAAATTTTCATTTGGTTGTTGTGCTTGCGATATCAAGTTTTTCTGTATGCTTTTTAGTACTACTTTATTGCTACATCATTATCTACATCGAGTCAAAGCGTCACCAGCGTCAAATAAAAGCGACCACGCCTGGTCTTCAGCACAAAACAACAGTCTTCAGAAACCAAGACTTCAAAGCAGCAAAAACAACTGCTAAAATTGTTTTATGTTTTGTTCTTTGCTATGGACTAGGCGTTGCTGTTTATTTATGTTTGAACTTTGTTTTTCCTTCAAACCAGTCTACATCTCAGCTTTATTCTTTTCTTTACTCATGGGTATGGACGTTGTTGTTTTCCAACTCACTTGCAAATCCCCTGATATACGGTTGGCGTGTTGCAAAGTTCAGGGAATATTTTAGACATGTTTTACCAGGCTGCAGAAGGAAAAGCACTAAAGTAAGAGCAAACGACCAACACAGAGAAGTAATGAACCGCCATCATGCACAAAGAAGTAAAGCAGCATGGTACGAATCGGTGAGTTTTGAACAGAGGCAACAACAAGAGCTCAACTCATCCTATACAACTGCAAACGACCGCAACCGTGAAGAGCTCCGCTCAACTAATACAACTACAAACTACAACAGTGAAGAGTTCCACTCCTCCAGTTCAACTGCAACCTACCACACCTGTGAAGAACTCCATTCATCCAATACAACTGCAAACTACAACCGTGAAGAGTTCCACTCCTCCAAATCAACTGAAACCTACCACACCTGTGAAGAGCTCCATTCATCCAATACAACTGCAAACTACAACAGTGAAGAGTTCCACTCCTCCAAATCAACTGCAACCTACCACACCTGTGAAGAGCTCCAATCATCCTATACAACTGCAAACTAAAACAGTAAAGTGTACCACTCATCCAATACATTTGCAACTTACCGCTCCGTGAAGAGCTCCGATCTTCCAACACAACTGCAAACTATAACAGTGAAGATCTCCGCTCATCCAGAACAAATGTAGTCTGTCACCCCTGTGAAGAGCTCTACTAATCCAATACAAATGCAACTTGCCACAAATGTGAAGCACTCAGTTAGTACAAATTGAACCTACCACATCGACGAAGAGTTCCGCTAATGACCTTGATAGCAACCGATGCAACTTCAAGTTACCTAATGGCGGCCAGGGTTTAGAACATGGTATATACAACATCATTCCATTGATTTTGATCAGAGCATGCTAAGTTAAAACAGAGCAAATTTGCTTTTAATTATTAAAGAAACTCTGACATCCATCGAAAGAGAAGTGGTCGAAATTCGACTTGAATTAGAAAAAGAGTTCATTGTAATGACAAGCAGAAAGAAACCTTAAAAACAACAATTGAAACTTTGTCGGAGGAGACCACAAAACAAGAATCAGAGAAAAATAAGGAACCTGAAAAATGCTTCATGAGATAAGTACGAAAATGAATACGAGAAACAAGTCCAATCAAGGCAAGAAATTTAATTTATGCAGAATACTTTCAATGAGCTACACTAAATCGACACTCCGCTCTCCTGAATGAGGTAGAAACACTAAAAAAGAAGATAAAGAAGGAGATGACGGTGGATCCGAGACAAGTAGCGATGTCTCTTATAAGTTTATACTAAACGAGTGCAAAGCCTTGTTTAAGAAACAGAAAATAGAGACGTTTACCTGACAGACAACGCCGCTTCTAATTCTTAATAAAAAACTCTTTCTCAAAATCAATCAATGAATTCGAGGGTGGCTTCGGTTAAATTGGAAAATCCGTATACATCATCTAGCAAAAAAGATTTAAAAAAGCGTAGGAATTCTGTCAACAGTTAGATTCTACATAAGCACTGAAACTCTAGTAAGTAAAGTTTTATTGTGTTTTAATATTCCCCTTGTTAATATGTGCTGTAATACCTACCTGGCTTCTCTGAAACCACTGGTTTTGATCAGCATTTAGGCCCACTCTGTCAGTAAAGCTCACGCACCTGATGAAATCTTACATAGCAGTACTTATGTTAAAGTTAAGCGATCTCTTTACTCCTGTATTTCAACTCATTCCTATAGCAAGAGACTTGCAACAAGAACATCTTTTTCCTTTCCTAAAACTAGAACTAACTTTGTGATATTTAACATCCGTTTCCAAGGAGCAAAAATATGGAACTCCCTCGATGAAGAAATTAAACACTACACCCTTAGGACAGTTTAAAAAAAGCCTCAAACATAGCATAATTAGTTCGTTTAGAGTATTGTTTCTCTCGAGATTGTTTATTGAGCTACAATTCCTTTTTTTTAGTTTTTGTTAAAAAAACATTTATAATGTAAAAATACCTTCTGTTCTTCCTTTTGCTAACCCTATGATTGTTTAGGGAACCTGTTTCCCAAAAATAATTTTAAAATGAATGTGTAAATATTTAAAAATTAAAATACAAGAAAAACAATGTACAAATGTAACATATCAAGGGAAAAAACAGCATCGCGCGTGTTTCTAGACAATTTTAGAAAATGGTTATGACATAAGAGGGCACGAGAGAAGTGTTGAGAGAAAACGAGGCGAAGCTTTTCGAGTGCCCTCTTACGTCATAACCATTTTCTAAAATTTTCTAGAAATACAACGATGCTGTTTTATCCCTTTTAGAAAATAACTTCAGAGAAAAAGATCTTGAGCTGTGTGACGTCAAATCCATTTTCTATTCTCTCATAGAAATTAGATTTGTAACCAACCAGAGCGCGCGTTATAACAGAATTTTTTTCTTAATATATATAAAGGAGCAAATAAAGGGAGCTACTTTCAATACTTTCATTAGACAAAGATTTAGAGCAAACTATCGTAAACATTCAAAGTGTTGTTACAAGTCACACCATCCCGACCAATTCCTGATTGCGGACCAGGGAAGAGATCTGGCCCAAACTTGACATACTGCCGGCTTCCAATTTAAGATCGATGACAGATCACAATTATTTCAAGGTCGAAATTCCCGCAAAACAGAAGATTAGATTACATTCAACCCATCCAGTTGTATGAAATCCAAGTGCTGACGGGAACTCTACACCTGCATTTAGTTCACTTATGGCTTAAATATTGTAGGCTACAGCAAAGCTGTAAGAAGTTTGAAAGTGGACAGAGTCAAGTCCTGACGACAAAGTTTACCCCGATATAACGAAGCTTCCTTGAGTTCAGGTGACTGAGTTACCAGCTTAAATGTAACATTAATTAGAAACATTTCAACATACAAGAAGTTTCAAGGGTTTTTTGTTTGTTCTTTGACAGCTATTACGATTGTTTTACAAGTACTGTCGGCCTACTTGGTAAGGCCTTTTTGTTGTCCTTTGATACGATTTTTGTTACAAACCCAGTATAACGAATCTTTTGGTATTACACGCTTGTTTAAAATAAGAACTAGTAACTTTGGCCGAGGCTCATTGTTCTTAATTTTTTGGCGATTTGAGCCTTAAATTGTTCTTAATTTGTTCTTATTTCTATGCGAGGTTTAAATCGAAAAAAAAAAACAGTTTCAAATACATGTATTGTAGTATAAGATACATGTATTTGAAAACGGATTGCTTGGGGTGTATTCTTGATCAATACATTTTCCCGAGACGATTTGCAGTGACTTTCCCAGTATTGGTTTCATATTCAAACTCTTACCTTGGTCAATATATTTGAAACTGTTCTGTTAAATTAAAAAAAACGTCTACGTGGGGAACATTGAAAAAAGAAAGGTTTTCTTCGCTTTTGTTTTGGAGTTCTATGATTGGCTTAATTATTATAGCACAAAAGAAACATTGCTTTAAAATAGAATTTCAATGTTTTTACTTTAAAACTGTGTTGTATGCTGGTCGATGTACTCCAGTATGAAAGTTGAATCATTCTGGTGTGGGGAAAGCGAAATGCCGCAGAACAATTGGACGTTCTCACGAACCATTGCTTAACAGTTCGTTTAGAACCTTTAAACAATTTTTGATTCATAAACAGATACCGTCCTTAAACTAAGTTTGATTTAGCGCAAAGCACGGCAGGGCCAGCTGACTGCATACATTGTTGTTAGTGCCGTTTTTATATTTTTAAACAAAGTGGCCAGCCAGTAATTAATGAGAACAAACTGTCACGTTGCAAAGTACAACGAGAAGTTTTCTTTCGTTCGTCATCTTTATTCGCAATACACGCTTTTTTTTATAAGAACAACTTTGTAAGAACAAAGAGGCTCAGATTGGCCAAAATTTAAGAACAATTTAAGAACAAGCTGAGGCTCGGGGCTCGATTGCGCATTTTTTTTAACTAAGTTGATTTCAAAAAATGATTCGCAATTTTTTTTTCTTTTAATTATTATCATTGCTTCGAATTACCACAACACTACCCTGAAGGTTGTTCCTTACAATCGTTGAAAACATGCATACATCATACTGTATCTTCATAGGGAAATAGGCAAGCTTTTGTAGTAAAAGAATGATCAACGCAAAATAACAAAAAAAAACTTCATTTTTTTCGATTTAAACCACACATAGAAATAAGAACAAATTAAGAACAATTTGAGGCTCAAATGGCCAAAAAATTAAGAACATGAGCCTTGGCCAAATTTACTTGTTCTTATAAAAAAAAAACGTGTAAAGACGGTAGGCTAAATCTTGCGACGAGGTACAGAGATCTAACCGCACGCCCCGCTGTGCAACGCGGCAAACGACATTCAGACGGAACTGAATCGCGTTCGAGTTTTATTGGTTCGTAGCCGGTTTTCCGTTCTACTTTCCAAATGCCCACTAGAAGTTTGACGGAACGGAATCCAAGTTGTTCTTTCAGTAAAGACTTGAAGACAAAGCTTGTTTTAATTTTATTTTTAAGGAATTACAGGGTGTTCAATGAATGGAGAACAAAGCGTGATTACAAAGGACGTCACAAAATATGTTATCCACATTCAATAGATCACAATGACAATTACTTCCATGTGCATGGGCCAGCAACATACTTTGCCTTTGTGAAAAAAAAACTAAATCTTTTTTTACTCCTTTTCAGTTGCCAAAGAACCAAACTCTATTTAATTTAAATTAAGGTTTTGTCCACGTGACAAAACTAACCCAAACAAACCGACGATTCTTTGGTCCTTTATTATTGTGTTTACAAAAAAGAAAAACACTTGCAACTAAAACTAAACGGTGTTTGTTCAGTTTTTGTTGCTGGATGAAAATTAGGAAAAGTAAGGTTTGCTTGTTTTAAAAGCTGTACAATCAAACGCATCTGTTAGAATAAACAGGCCAGAAAAACAGCCGGCTTTTGATTTGGTAAAACAGTGTTAAATATATGCCAAAGTGACATGTACGCGTACAACTGATAACAATGTTTAGATATCCAGTAAATCGAAATGCAAAACTGAGCACCTTCTCTCTTAGATTTACCCACAACTGGTAATTAAAAGTTCAATGCCTTAAGAACCAGCAAGCTGTGCGGAATTCTCCAGGCTTTGATTAGAACCATAAAAGAAAAGGACAGGCAACAGCAGAATGAGTTTTTTCATATTCTGGGCTGCTCTACCGCTGTTGATCACAATCAGCAATTTTATTATCACTGATGCCGCAAGTAAGTGTCCTACACGCTTTTTTTAAAGAACAAGTAAAACTGGCCGAGGCTCATTGTTCTTAATTTTTGGGCCATTTCAGCCCCAAACTGTTCTTATTTCTAAGTTTGACTTAAATCGAACAAAAACTGCATTACACTTACTCTGGACATTGTCTTAACTAACAGTAACAGCGTTATTAATTTTGTTATTTTACGTTGATCATTCTTTGACCACAAAAGCTTGCCTGTTTCCCTATGAAGATACATATGCTGTATGCATGTTTACAACGATTGTAAGGAACAACCTTCAGGGTAGTGTTTAATTTGAAGCAATGATAATGGTTAAAAGAAAAAAAGTTGTGAATCATTTTTTTGAAATAAACTTAGCTAAAAAAAGTGCTCAATCGAGCCCCGAGCCTCAGCTTGTTCTTAAATTGTTCTTAAATTTTGGCCAATCTGAGCTTCTTTGTTCTTATAAAGTTATTCTTGCGTGTATGAGACAATGAGTGTTTTTTTTTTCAAAAACTGAACGGCAAAAACGCAGACACCAGTTAAATTCTTGGTTGCCTTAATAGTTGAAAAAAAAAAACAGGTCAAAAGGGAAGAAGATGTGTCATGTTTCCTCCCAAAGTGTGTTATGCAGGCATAGTAAAAATCCCCTTGAGATTTCCCAGAAATAAGAAGGAAGAGAAAAAGAAAACGAAGGAGTAGTGCGTCCGTTTCTGAAATGAAGGATTGTCAAACTAGCTAGAACAACATCGTTTTATCACAGTAAAGCAATCTACAGAATATTCATAAGGCATTTCATAGTGTACGGGTTGGCGCAGTGGTAAGATCCCTGTCTCCCAATCCTGAGGTTCCTAGCTCAATCCAAGGTCTGGTCGTGGGTTGAATATTCGAGTGATCGTCTTAACCGCTAAAGATCGCTCAGTCCTCCATCCTTTCGGGGTCGGTAGAACGAGAACCAGCATACATGGACCGCTTTATAACGGCCGCCAGAGGCGACGGACGTAAAGTGATCACTGCAAAGCGCCTTTGAGCACTCACAGCTCGATCCAAGGCCTGCTCGTGGGCTGAATATTCGAGTGATCGTCTTCACCGCTAAAGATCGCTCAGTTCTCCACCCTTTCGGGGTCGGTAGAACGAGAACCAGCATACATGGACCGCTTTATAACGGCTGCCAGAGGCGACGGAGGTAAAGTGCTCATTGTAAAGCGCCTTTGAGCACTCACACGGAAATGTAGCTATTTAAATGCACCAGTCATTCTAATGATCGTTGTTCTTCTATAATTGTTACGTCAGTGGATAGACCTTTTTAATTGAGGAACAGCAGTGAAAAAAATTTGTCAAATTCTTTGTGGTTCTTGAGATATTAAAACTTGATGTTTTTAACTAATGACAACAAATTTTAATTTGTAAATTAGTTGCACTGACGATGGCAATAAGCACTGCCGAAACATGTTTGTCATAAAGAAAGTCGTTATTTTCATCAAGTTTATCACAGAGTTTTTGCTATACAGCTCATTTTTGTAGAATATTTGTTGAGAACAATTATCAAGAATAACTTATGTTCCTTTCTACAGTGTATGACGTCAGAGTGGTTACAGGAAATAGCTCTTATGCCGGGACTGACTCCAGAGTCTTTCTAACCATTGGTGGAACCAGGTGCAGGACATTCACTCATGAGTTAAGGGGTCTGGGGAATCCTTTTGAACGAGGACAGTAAGTAATGGCGTCAACAGCAAAGGGAAACTTGCTAGACCCCAGACCAATAAAATATAGCACAATGCACACTTTGCTCCCAAAAAGTGTATAGGCTTAAAATTGTTAGTTGTGTGAACATTCCAAAATATGAGGTTCAGGGCAAACAAGCATTTTTTTAGAAATTTTTCTGTGAGGTGGAGTTTTCTATAAGTCAAGGTTCAAACATAGTTAATATATACGGACTGGTTAGGAAACCATTGTTGTATGTCTTTTTTCGCCATTTTCTTTTGTTTTCTGGTCTTGACCGTGCACAAAACGTGCAGAAAA
>JAOBAT010093772.1:0-17093 GCA_026413305.1 Hydrozoanthus tunicans | reverse complement strand
AGCACCTTCTCCTCAGTTGTTTTGAGACCCTGAGTGAAGGTCCGGCACCGGGAATCGAACCCGGGCCTCCCGCACGAAAGACTGGCGCCTTACCTACTAGCCTAACCAGGCGGCGGTAAAACTGCGGTGGTAAGGTTGATCACCTATACTTTGTTTTGAAGGTTTTGAAGTGGTACACTTTTGAGATAATAACTTTGTGTTCCTGTCTCATTGTATAGGCACGGGATCTTGACGGGGTGATAGGAGTTCATTCACAATTTTTGTGTAAGGTTTACGACCGCTGTTTACTCAACCGTAAAGTAAGTTATTTCGCGTTTTAAACTATACTTAATGACAAACCTCGATACTCGACACGAAATAAAAATCCATATCACGAATTTCTATTCAGAAAATGACTTTTAATCAATTGAAAACCGCGAGAGTACAGTATACACAGCTGTTGAAGAGGGTGTAAAAGGAGTGGTTCAAGTGTGGGTATATGTTTTCCAGAAGGGCCTTGTGTAGAAGGTTATCACAAAAGTGCTTCACCAGTAGTGGTTCAAGTGTGGTTATGTGTTTTACCAGGAGGGCCTGGTGTAGAAGGCTATCACCAAAGTGCTTCACCTGGACAGTAGTGGTTCAATTCTGTGAATGTGTTTTACCAGGAGGGCCTAGTGTAGAAAGCTACCACCGAAGTGCTTGTCATGGACAGTAGTGGTTCAAGTGTGGGTATGTGTTTTACCAGGAGGATCTGGTGTAGAAGTCAATTCACCAAAGTGCTTCACCTGGACAGTTGTGGTTCAATAGTGTGAATGCGTTTTACCAGGAGGGCCTGGTGTAGAAGGCAATCACCAAAATGCTTCACCTGGACAGTAGTGGTTCAATTCTGTGAATGTGTTTTACCAGGAGGGCCTAGTGTAGAAAGCTACCACCGAAGTGCTTGTCATGGACAGTAGTGGTTCAAGTGTGGGTATGTGTTTTACCAGGAGGATCTGGTGTAGAAGTCAATTCACCAAAGTGCTTCACCTGGACAGTTGTGGTTCAATAGTGTGAATGCGTTTTACCAGGAGGGCCTGGTGTAGAAGGCAATCACCAAAATGCTTCACCTGGACAGTAGTGGTTCAATTGTGTCAATGTGTTTTACCAGGAGGTCCTGGTGTAGAAGGCTATCACCAAAGGGCTTCTTTCGGAAAGTAGTGGTTCAATAGTGTGGATGTGTTTTACCAGGAGGGCCTGTTGAGGGAAGCTATCACCAAAGTGCTTTACCTGAACAAATAGCGACATAATTGAGTACATTTGTTTTACCAGGTTGGCTTTGTGAAAGAGGCTATCACCAAAGTGCTTCACTTGTCGGTCGTGTTCCAAGCACGTTGGGACGATGGCATACATAAGTTGAGGTATGTTTCAGCTCCATCCTTCGGGGTTTTTTTTACCAAAAATGCCAAAACAGTATTTTTTGCGAACCGGTTCTGAGAGCTTTCACCAAAGGAAGCTTGTGTTGAGTGCTCTTTCTTCATTTTCGGAAAACCAATGAAGTTAATAGAAACTATGTATTCGTAGTTGTTCTTGTACATCTTAGTCTGTTGTTTTTCTGATAAAGGTGGCCTCACTAGGATTGACTCCATGGCCCAACTTTTCAGTTTCTATTTGTAAATTTGAATTAAAGTGTGATAATATTGTTGTTGTTTTAGCTGATCAAGACAGAAAGTCCTGTAAAGTAATTAGTCAACGTATTGGGTTTTTAGGTTCAGTTTTGAACATTTCGGTTTTTTTCGTCATTATTCCACAGCAAGACTAACAGATATTTTGCACTTATATTTGGTGTTGACAGAATGGGGTAAAGTTTTAACACAGTAATCTTATTTTTTGTTTTCAGTGAAGAAATCTACAGCAAAATCAACAATGAATTTTCAAAGTGTAATCATTTTATCATGACGTTCCTTAATAGCATTGTCAAGAGAGGAACATATCCACATTGTAAGTTTGCTATTTTTCTTTTCACTGCTTTTGTAATTTTAGTTTTATGAAACTAATCGGCGGAACTTTGTTATGCAACATATGTAAAACAGAAAACAAACAGGAAATTACTAAAAGTCACGAAGTGCGAGCGAGAACAGTTTTGCGTTGAGGCATTTAATTTATCATTATTTTATCGAGCATTTTAATTGGTAGTATTGGTTACCACCTTGTGTTAGGCATTGCAATTGCTAAACAACCGTTTCAGAACGTGTCGATTCCAACTGCGGTATTAGTAGTGTTCATGTAAACAAAGTGTAGAAGCAAACTGCAATTGCCATTTCTGTCGAGTATTCAGGAGAACAAAACTAAAGGTTAAGCGACGGTCCGAGTAAGAACCAGGGAGGTCAACGGCAGTGCAGTGCCGAAAGGTGCTAATTGCGATGTTATCGAACCGTTGATTTGATTGGCTAAACTTTAAAACCACACCATATCTTCATTAGTGATCTGTATTTCTTTTCAATTCACTCATTCAAGCCTTTTTAGTCGAAACATTTCTGTTTCAAATTTAAGAAGAATTCCAAGTGGTTCATGATGGGATAAATTATTACATCACAAGGGTGATTGCTTCGGAATAAAGTTTTACTGCTTTTTACTTTTAAACTGTGTTGTATACTTGTTGATGTATTTTTAAGTATGAGAACTTCAACACTCTGGCGAGGGAAAGCAAAATGCCGCAGAACAAATTAAGGTTGCCTAGTTCTATTCTAAAAGTCCTTGTACAGCTTATTTTTTTACTTTTGAGTTTAAATGTTCAAGAAATATAATTTTTTAAAAAAACATAAAAGTTTTGCGCAGTTCCTGTTATGTGTTTTAGGTTTGAAAGTGCAAGTGTTTTGGGCTCCCACCCGTTTTTGTGCGAGCAAGAGTCCCATTATGAGGGCCTGGGCCCAGTTGTTCAAAAGACAATTAACCTAATCCAGGGTTAATTACCATGACAACCAAAAGGTTTTGTTAAGAGTTAATCCTGGGTTAAAGTTAATCGGCTTTCGAACAACCGGTCCCTGGTTTGATGACGTAGTATGAATAGGTTGTGAAGCAACAGGCTGTTCATTCATGTTTTTATCGCTTTTGTAGATTATAGATGATAGAAGCCGAGAGTTTCTACTTAAAGAGTTTAGTTTTGTCATGTTTTTCCCTGTACAATACATTTGATCGACAATTTTATAAAGCTCCAAAAAAAATTAAAATTTTGAAAGAAAGAAGAAAAACGCGAATATGCCTGCTGCTACGTTACCAATCCCCGGTCAAAAATGAATTTCGTTCTTTTCTTTTTTTAAAAAAGCGTACTTAAATACGGTAACTTTCTTCGGTTTTCGAATTCAGAGTTCATGGATGACAATAGTTTTAATCCAAAAAATATGCTCTGTTGGGACATTTAATAAAATCTTTTCTTTACAGGAAAAGAGCATAGCAGATTTACGAGAACTTGTCGATTGGTTTTGGCAGAACAGCTTTAAAAATCGAAATATGAATTTATGATGCCCAACTAAAGTTGATATGTTTGACCCAAATGGCCCATTTTAAGTCTGAGACCCTATTCGATCTGTCCCCTTGCTTGTTTCCATGGTTGCCTGATTATCACATGTAAGATTTAATATCACTGGTTAGCTGCACCGACATACACAGCCTTTAAAAATAAAGCTATATGTTTAGTTAACGTCGAAAGCGAGCCCATTTGGTCAAATTCATCAATTCCGATAGGTCCTATTTAGTTGCGGGTTCCCTTTGTTTTACACATGTTTTGCTCGTGTTTCTTTAAAGGGGAACTGAACTCTAAAATTAACATTTTTATAATGAAATCCTTCAAGGTGTTGAGAACATATCCTAAATTTTTTGCCGTGTCGCGCTGGTTTTCCTAGAAATTCTTGTTTGTATGTGCGTGTTTCGGGTCGTTTGAGGTCATTGAGCGTGGGCGCTTGTCGACTTTTCAGCAGCAAACGAAGGGAAAGTGTGACGTAGGTTATAGGGAGCAAGCGAACGCGTGAACAGAATTTTTGTTGTCATAAGCTCGCTTACACACTCGATAGTGAAAATTACAACTTTTTACGGATTTTTCAATTCGAGCCAAATGTTACCCGTATCTGACGTCGTAGCTTCACTCTCTTTCCGCTTAACCCCTATTTCAGAGTCGCCGGTACAATTTCTCGGAAAGTCGTGATACGTGATACGAGGAATTTTTGTTGATGTTGTTTTTACACTCAGTTAAAGATTTTGTTTGACGAAAGTTGATTTTATGGTAAACTCAGTTCCCCTTTAAGTGTGCATCGAGACTAATACGTTTCGTATCGAATTAAAGGGGTTTCCTTTAGATATATATCCTTGGCTGTATAAAAAGTAGGCTTGACAAAAATGGATGTTTGATGAGAAAGCCTTTTCAACTTTTGATGGGTTAATGAGTGTCCTGTATCGAACAGAAACAGACGTTAACGTCCGCGTGCTTTACCTGGCTGATTCCAAAAGGATTATACGAAACTAGAAGTAATTGTAAATGACTAACACTTCTCTATACTCATTTAAGTAGTTGTTTTGCTAACTGCTACTCTCTATCCTGCAGTTGAATCCCTGGCGTATTCTTTAAGTTCATCATCGGAAGTAACAAGTCCTACCTGAAGTGAAAAACTGTTCCATAAAGCAGAGATTTCATGAAGACGCTGTTAAACTTGGAATGAAGTCGAAATTATATAGTTCAGAACGAAGATCATTCATACAAAGAGTGGAAAGACTCGTTAAAGTCGCTACATCCGCAGAAACTGCTGTTGCGTACTTAAAGTAACTTGCATCTACGTCCGTTGGTTTACCTGAGACTAGTGGGTATTTCCAATAAGCTGAATAGTTAGCATATAATTTGTTATTAAGTTTCTGGGGATTTTAAATTTCATAAAGCGTAGGTAGTTTTAAGGACGGCAGTTCAGAGATTTCCACGTACTTGTTCTACGAGCGGAGGTTGCCATAAGCTAAGGATCGTTTTGCTTACTTCCATCACTGGCTCAGCCCAAGGTCGTTGTAAGTGGTCTGTTCAGCACTCGGAAAATATCAGATTTTGTGTGAAGATTTCTTGTTTCCTTCAAATACCGAAGTCGTAAAATAGTAGAAGTACAAGATTTTGGAGTTGTTCCTGTTTCATATTTTGGCCAAGATTCGGTAATTTCAATGATACGAACGCATTCTACTGAACCATGAAGTTGAGCCCCTACTAAGTAATAAAATATACCTCAACCATTTCATATAAAATTTTATGCCCGACGCTAAAACTTACTATATTTACCCGAGGGCATACCGAAGTTTTCACCTCGGAACTCGATAGAAAAACAACGTAGATCTATGTTTTATTTAGCAAGAACTTATCTTCAAAAGAAAGATGGCAGCTGCCAATGGTCGCTCGAGATGTTATATAATATTTAAAAAATTGCTTTCAAAATTAACCAAAACAAAGGGCTGGAAATCTTAAACACGAGATTCCAGTATAAAAGGGCTGAGCCCAGGGGTTTCACACGTTCAGTTGCCAATCATCCGCCGTCGAGTTAACATCTATAAAGGTCCGTGCTCTCTGCCAGCTGTGGCGCGCTTTTTTGATTCGCGTTTTCTTTGCACTTAGATTAATTTCGCAACTTCCAGTAGAACGGTACTATGCCAATGACTTTATTTACTATTAAAAAAATGAAACTGTTTCACGATTAGGGTGTAAATGACCTCGAATTGTTGAAAGTGGGTTGTTTCTTTTATCAAGGGCCACCATTACATTTCAAAATTTATTCAAATTTCATGAAAAGGGGCGGGCCTAACCCTTTTATTACTGGGACCTTAGTTTTTAATGTTGTAAAACCTAAAAGAAATCTATTTTATTTTGATGACTGTGGATTTTCGCTCTACTGTACTGAGGTATACTGACCCTGTAGTAGAGTATCTTGCATGTAATCGACTGTCCAATGGCATCGCATTATTCGTACTGAAAAAAAGTCATCTTTCAAAAAGACTTTAAAAGATAGCCTGCTGGCGTCATACATAACTCAATAATGCTATATATTGTCACTTACAAGTGTGTGTAGATCCAGTGCAGAGCTATTATCAGGACTGAAAATAGCTTTGTATTGCTACTTTTAGAAAGTAATGATTTCAGGTCTCTTCAAATTTACATCCTAAAGATGTAAAGCTATAACTCGTGCTATTTATTATTTACATGTACACCTTAAGCCTTTATCCGTTTTTCCCCCCTCGACAAATGCTTTAGTATATGCAAAAGATATTCAGCCAACTGCTTAGTCTAACCTCTGGTTATTACAGTTGGCTGAGTGCCTACTTTTCTGTTTAAGATTAATATACGTGTAAATGTATATATGGATGATGTAAAGGTACGAAAATAAATAAATTTAATTTAATTGATTCTCAATGATTCTCTGTTAATTCAACAAAGCTTGAGCCGTGAAAATATGTGAACTTCAGCCGATCGTCCGTGTTGCGAGATTCAAGAGAATCATGAAATAAAGCTCTGCGCTGTTTTTATATCTCGCTACACGAACGATCGGCTTAAGTTCAGATATTTCCTCGGCTCTTTAAACTTTCCGATATCTTTTCACCTCGGGCCAGGATAGCTTACGGCATCGCGCGTAATTCTTGACTGAATAACATAAAACACTGTAAAGTGGGAGAACACGAAAACAGTGTTGTGGGAAAACTGGACGAAGTCGAGTTTTGTCTGCTTTCTTGACCGTACAATAACTGAATACCATTTGTCAGTCTTTCATGAAGCAATTGTTTTATTTACAACATCAAAAACGCTTAACGATTAAGATCCATTGTCCTAAGTCTATAATGTCACAGCATTTATAGCAACATGTACTGTCCCATACAAGTAGCTCCCTCATTCAGCTATCGCTTCTGTTAACATTCCAAGTAACCACGTGCAACATAATAAATACAGCCTTTACAGGGCAGTCTTCAGTCATTATTCTTAATAATGACACCAAGTAAATATGCCAAGCAGGAAAAACAGGGTACGTTGAACGATGAAAGTTATTGCAACTCAGATAGGTAGCCATTCCTGGGTAGGGATGTCTAGCACAAGCTCTGTCTCTGGCAAACACCTGTTAACACACGAGACAGTTTTATTATATTTTGTATTGTATCTTTGTTTTATTGTTATTGAATAGCTTTTTCTACACATTAGTCTACACATTAGGTTGGTAAAAAACAACTAAGTCTCTTGACAATTAAGGTAACTTTTCGATATCATATCGGCTTAAAAATATCGTCCTTCCAGCATTTGAAAAGACGAACGTTAAATGCCCGCGCCCAAGGGCATGTCTATATAAAACCAAGCATCTGGGGCACGATATTCTGTCGACCCCACCCTTTTGCCGAAACCCCCGATCCCCCCTAAATAACATTCCCATAAAACTTCCGGTTTACTGAGACTTTGTTTAGCGACCAAAACACGTACACAGCCGTCGGCTAATCACTTGTGGGCCAGGGTGGATCAGATTCAAAGACCGATTGGCCCCGCCAGGTTAAGTTATTGATCCAAGGTTGTGTTTCTGACAATCCGTTAAGCTTATTTGGCTTTGAAACTTGTAGTTAACATGTTCGTATTGTTTGAAATTCTCGGCAGCGTCTGTTATCAAAGCAAACATTTCATTATAATGGATATACAACTGTTTGAGCTTTTCCATAACCCAGTGTTAAAACGTACTGGCTTTTGAACAACCCTAGTTATTATTGGTTGGGAGACCTTAGCAAAGGGACCAATTTACTTTATTTAGACAAATGTTGGGTTTGAAAGATGGTCGAGAGAATCTAGGCCTAGGTTTAATATTCATAATAGACATATCCGAGAGTAAAGGGAGGTGCCCACAATATACACGTGTTAGAACTCTTATCAAAGAAGACTACTTGTTTCTGTGTAACATACTTAGCAAAACAGATACATCAGGACAGCACCAAGTCTCTAATGCTTCAACCAATTTTCTCAAAAGCTACAAACTGGTAAAACACTATTAAGAACTTACTTCTCTCGTTTTGCAAAAATGTGTGGGAACATTTGGGCTTGTGCATTCAGTTCCTTACTGTCAAGCAACTCCCTGGCAGAAAAACAATAACTTATATTACATTTCCAAGAGTCAAAAAGCTACCGCGGTAACTACAACTCCATTCAACTGTTACAGTTGCTACTCAAAGTGAGAGTGTAAGTATCATGGTGTACAGGAAGAATCCGCCCCATCTAACGTAAGTTTTCGTAGTTTTTGCATTTTTGCAGTAGTCCAATTTTCTCAACAAAATCTCCCGGTTTTCGCTGCAGCGGGACTTCAGTGTTTATCATTAACACGTCGCAGGACTGCAGTTTTCGCATTTTTCGTTACTGCATGTATCATAAATTCGTTTATGTATCATTAGCTGCATACTGTAGCTGGCATTTTTTATGCGAGAAGCAGACTGAGCTGGTTAAAGGGAAAACTATATCAAAATTAAGAAAAGGAAGATACTTTGACAGGAAGAAAGAAGGGCAAACACAAGCGAACTATTTTGCAATGTTCAAAGGGCAAATACTACTCCCACATGTGGGAGCCGAACATACTGACAGACATTGACGAGCCTCTACTGAACAGAATCAATTCACCTGAATGCGCTCAAGTAGAAGGAATACAGAAGACAACAGAAAGACAGAGATTGTGGTACCGAGGAAGATGAGAATAGTATTAACAAGTGAACTAGGCCACAACAGCTCACAAGTTTTTAAAACAATCACAAAAACAGAGACTCGTGTTTAAATACAGATTCTCTAATGCTACACAGCTCGTTGTCTAACATTCGAAAAGTTTACCTTATTTCCTTCTCAAGTTTGTCGTTGTTTTCTTCCAGAAGTTCAACTTCATTCTTGTGAATTTCTATTTCCTGTCAAAATGGCATTGGAAGTTACGTTTGAGTTTAATGAACAAGTGACACAAATCCACTAAGAAATATATCTTGATAGCCCAGTGCAATCTGTCTGGGAAAAAATTGCCCGTGCCCGTGGTCTTGCACTAAACACACCCAGCATAGCGAGGTTTGTGCAAAAGGTAACTATTTTCTAGGTCAGACCAAGCAAACAAAGTTATTGAGAGATTTATTAAAGGGCTTGAGTTCTAAGTTAATTGGCCAATACCATGCAGGATTAGGTTATTGGCCCACGAAACTTGACTTGACGTATAATAAAATTTACTAGTTATTAAGTTATACATAGGAATGGAACAGGAATATCTTTGTGATACAGTTAACTGGTAGTAAACATAGTTGCAAAAGCTACTAGTACTCACTTTTTTCATAATCATGTTTTGCAAAGCCATGTTCTTCACACTGTCATGCATAGAGCTGATTGCTTTCTACGAGTTAGAGAAGTTGCACGTGACAATAGGTACAGATATTCTTAGCACCTACTGGGTAATATCGATAATATTTGGAAGTCAATAACCTTTAAAAGGAAAGCAATGTGCATAGTTGTAATCAAAGAATGCGTTCAACTAATTATTCATTACGGACACTACTCAGTTACAGCGCTTTTGTTAGAAATGTTAAAGAAATATGAAGCAAAAAAAAGTGGCCAGTTTTTTACATGGCAAGTGCTATAAATTCTCCCATGATTTGTTTCGTCTCTAATTATGTCATTATCGTAACATAATATTTAGAAAAGTGCATAAAATGTAGAAAACGATTAATTGCTCTCTTGTGCAGAAGCGACTTGCACAAAGAGATCAGGCAGCCTGCTGGGAACCTGATTTTCACGGTAGGACATGGAAGCGAGGCTAAGTAAATGAACAACAATTAGACTACGAGGTGGAGCCGATATTCAACATGGCGCAAAGCGATGAGTCGACTATACAGTAGACTTGCAGAAAACGACTACGTGTAGCCTTACAACTTTAGTAGAAACCAACAAGTTTAAGCCACTGAGTGTTTAAAGAATCTGCCCTTTTTTTGTTAAAAAGACCGGCATTTTCGCTACTCGCTGTTTAGCTCTCAATAGATAGTAAGTTAGCCAATCAGATTTCAGCATTCATGAAACATCGCTAGTTGATTTCTTCTAAAAAGCGATACAGCATCGGCCAAGAACTGCAACCTTGAACAAAATGCGATTAGAATGTGTTCTCCTTGTCGAATGCAAAAAGCCATTAAAACAACCAGTGTTTCAAAGAACACATAAACATGTCGTGGCATTGTAACAATTCCACTTCGTTTTCTATTGATAGTTACACTATAGAGCAACATCTGTACATTATAATGATTATACACAATTACATTAAATATCTGGAAGTTTGAAAATCCTTTCTTATCTCCCAGCTCTTATATAGTCTGACAAAAAAAAATAATACCTCGGTCACTCTAGACGTTATTTCCCGTTTTGTTACTAGGTTTTCTGCACTAAACTTTCCCCTTTCTGCTTTAACGATGCTTTCCAGCTCCTCCATTTCATCCTAAAGACATACCAAGACAAGTCTTACAAAAACCTTTTAGGTGGCAAACCAGTACAACTCTGATATAAATAAATTTTATGTCAAAACAAATAAAAAAAAATCTCAGTAGCCTATTGTTTTTACTTTTTACAGTATTTTGATCATGACAAACGAGAGAAATCCACCGTACTTACTTCCTTTAGGTACAGGAACCTTATTACCCGGGCAGTAAGGCCTGTGAAGTTATTCAACGACTTCAGGGTAAAAAATCAAAATCACAGTAAACATAAATGGAATGACTTTCAGTAGAGGACTCTCAAAAAGGGGAGAAAAAAATACAGGTTTGTCCCTTTTTCTCTCAGTACCTTCCTATTGACTCCCATATAACATATTCTGTGTTCTGTTATGATTTGATACAGTATATTATACAACAATTACTTCACAGCTGAAAGACTTTATCAAATGAGCTGTAAAACTTGTTTTAAAAACTTTTCCAGAACATTGCAATTTTGAAAAACAATTGGCTTTACATCACAATTATGAAGAACAGTTCTCACCTCACAGAGCTCAGCAAGGTTTTCCTTCTCTCGCTTCAACCTTGCTATTTTCAAAGCTTTAACTGGATACTCCTTGTCCTGGAAGAAAAAATTGATCTGCATCCATTAGTTAAACTCATTATTCTAACGTTCAAAGTATTGATAATTAATTTATGTAACACTAATGTATGTTGTCTTGGTATACTAACACTAACCCACAGTGGGTTGGGGAACGATATTGTTTACAGACTTAAATAACTAAAACAATTTAAAAGTGCTATCGAAAGTGATACCATGGTCACAACCTTTGCCACCAAAACCTGGTTATGTCAGTTAATTTGTGTTTTACTTTGTGTCATTTACAAGGAGTGATTATCAACATTTTCCTAAGCCAATGGCTCGATATTTTTTTGAAAACAATATTTTTATTTTATGGCACAGAAAAAAGAGTGGAAAACCCAAAGAAAAACAGGAACCCAAATGGTACATGAGCTATCATACCTTCATCAATTACCGAAATACTGTGGCAAATAGTTGAACTGAATGTGAAAACAAGAAATGCAGGACTTTTAATTCAGCTTCAACCAATTGTTTCTCAAACCGGCCAGGGGAAACTTGGAAACATTCACACATAAATTATGAGTCAAATTGAGGATGCCAAAGCTCAGGTCCCACTATCAGCACCGTGGCTCAAGAAGGGTTGGAACTTGCCATTCCTCTGGCTGGGTCTTTGTACAACCAAAACAAACATAATAAAACAACATCTCCAAGTTAAAGTTAGCTCCAACAGTTACAATGAATAAAAGAAAAGTTAGGAAAAGCCACAGGACACTTTTTCGAGTATAATTCATCAAACTGTTTGAGAGTGAAAATCTCACTTTTCATTACTTGTTCATAACAATTATTATATCACACTTGTTATAATTCGAGTTAACTAAGTCTTAGACATCAAAGCAAAAATTTGTTTTAAAAGACCTTGTAGTTCAGTAATATGTTCACTTCCTCTTGCTTCTTTTGTAGTTTGACATCCAACATATCAACTTGCTCTTGTAAAGCTGTGAAACAAGTTTTAAGTAAGAGTATAGCTTATACTTATAACACTAGAGTGAGACAGAAGATGGCATTTTGTTTAACCCTTCCAGCCCAAAATGTGCCAAATGGTGTATCATTCAATTCGATTCCCTAAACAAAAACCCATACTTCTCCTAGGCCTGTTACCAGCTTAGGAGAATTGTGTAGTTTTCTTTGTTTTTTCAATGTCCTGACTTGTATGTATGTATGGGAGACAAGGTTCTAGTGAGAATTGCCAACCCAAAATCAAGTTTGTCGTGGAGTGGTAAATTGGACTGCATCTTGTCCATCCTAAAGAACTTAATATTTGTAATTATTCATCTGAACAACATTTCACTTTTTCATTATCATTATTTTTTGTCAATACTCATTTATTTTCTTTTAATTTCTAAACATTTAAAATGACTTCAAGATCCACCATGCTTTTATCTTCAGTTGCCAGGATGGGCTTCATTGTAGAAGCGGTTGACCTTTTTGAGTCAACCTACAGTTCAGAAAACATATTAAAACACATACAGGTTACTCCCTTAAAAATAATTAATAACAGCAAAAAATTGTGATCAATGATTGCCAGATAGGTTGAACAAAAGAAGTATGAACAAACAATTGAGTTCACACACCATAACTGCAAAAGCAAATTGAATTGTGACAGGACTTACAAGTAATTCAAAACCTAAATGTAAAGTTTACCTCCTTAACTAATATTACATTCAAGTCCCAACCATACCACTGTGTGATAATTTGTGTGCAAATCTTTTTGCATAGCATGAAGACTAAATTTTAGAGTTTGTTATGATCTCATTCCAAAACAACTTTTATTAGCATCTTATTTAAAATGAACAAGATACAGTATAGGTCAAAATTTGACAAGCTTATAAAGCCCAAACAGAGGAAGTTATGGAAGAATTAAAAAAACAAGTACTGTAGGTAAACAGTCAAACTGATATTGTTTAGGCTTTTAGTTTTTTGTTTATGTACTGTACATGTTCCAGTTGCATAAGTGTCTTTGAAACAAATTCTCCACTTATTGTGATAGTACACCATAAATATACTACAAATTTAACTGTAAATGTAATGGTATGTTAGCTTTAATTTCTTTCTTGGTTATGTACGTCTTATCTCCTTGTTCTGACACATTTCTTTTATTCTGATTATAACCCCCCCCCTGATATTACAAGATGCACTAATAGATATGGTACCTTCAATATTTCTTGTCACCATATTCTTGGTATTTTTGAGGGATCTTTCAGCTTCAGCTAGATCTTCCTTAAATTTGCTATTGATTGTGGACATGGCACCCTTCAAGTAAAAAGATGTAAGATGAAGCATGATGAACAATTTTCTTCAAAAACTTGCAAGAACAAATTTCAAAGGGGACAAAGGGTGAAGGTTAAACCAAATCTTTGTGAAATTGGTCCAAAGTTCTGGAAGTCACTCTGATAACTAGTAACTGAACTGCTTGGTTAGGCAAGTCGGTAAAGTGCCAATCTAGATCTGTCATGTGGGAGAGCCTCACTCAATTCCTTCAATTCCCTATACTAATGCTTTACTCAGAGTCTATATAACAAGTATTAGTATATATAATTATTTGTCTGGGCTACCACAGTAAATGTTCTGTCAGTCCCAAGTTCAGAAAAAGTTAATGAGTTACACCATCACAGAATTTGTGAAGCCTGATCGCTGTGTTGCCCTTAGATCTGTGGGTAATAGACTAACACTGCACTGCATAGTTTTTATTCAGAATCTGGAGAATACCCAGGAGATGTGCCTAGTAACTACTCACACCAACATTTCAGAAGACATTGCACAGCAAAGAGCACATGGAATGATCTCTGGTGGTGGCTTCTAAACTAATTAACTAATTTAACTTTGTTTATGGTGGTTAAGCTGGGAGTGGTTGCCCATTCTCCAAAGCCAGTGGCTTTTGTTTAATCACTGTTTGGCACAGATCTCGGCATGAAAGTCGATTTTGTGGAGAGAAGAAAACTGGAGAACCAGGAAAAAAACCCTCTGAGTCAAAAGATCTCAGCTCAATGCAAACCCAGGATTCAATCCCAGGTCCACATAATGAGGAAGTACAAGCACTATTGGCATGGCCATCCTGACTCCAACTTTAACAACTGCTCATGTTCACTTTCAACTTTAAATAGCTTGAGTGAACACTGATTTGATCTCAAAAAAGATTCCAATTCCTTAGAAAGTTGACTATGACCCTTTAGAAATTAATTAGTGGCTTTTGTCTACAAAGTTTGCTTTGAACTGCATGACACTTTCACTTCACAGACTTCATAAGTTGACCCCAACATGCCTTTCTGCTGGGGTTGTAAACTCTTCTGACATAGTATAACAATAGGTCTAGCTGGAGCCTAGCCTAGGACCTCACATACAGAAGTTCAGTTGGTTGGCATGTAGCCTCCAGACCTAGAAGTCCAAAGTTTGATCCCTTCTCTTTCTAAGAAAGGCTTCCACTGATAAAGGCACTCTCTGAGAGCTGAAGGAACTTAGTACCAATGAAAATGAATGTTAAGAAACATTCAAGAACTTAAGTCCCTGTATTGCTTTGTCAACAAAATTAATGTCAAAAAGCCATGGTTCAGGGCACTCAAATAATCAAAATACAACTGAAACCATGAACAACCTATAAAATCTACTTTTATTTAGTTTTTAACAAATTCAGTCTAAATTGATTACAGGATCAATAATCACAACAAATTCTTACCCTGAACTTTTCATACATTTGTAGCAAGTCCTTGACATCCATGTGCTATAAAATAATTTATAATATGTTCACATAAGTTAATTCTTACACTGAATTCAAGAAAGAAAATCTCAAAAAAAAAAATTAATGCTATATATAAACGTGGTAAACTTGAGGGTTGTCCAATACACACAAACTGACTCCGATGGTCAATAGTCAATGAAGGTCATTGACAGATCGTGAGACACTTAAAAAATACCTCTTGTATGTTATTAAGAGACTGCTGTATTAAAGTCATGTCAATCATGGGAGAGGGTCACCAATGCAACTGACACATGTACAGTCATTGATGGTCAGTGACAGAAATGAAATAGTTATTAAAACTGTACTGAAAAATTATTGTACATATCTACAAATGTAATTAAAGGTTTTTATCATTATATAAAATACTGTACTAGTGAAAACTTTATAAAGTTTTAAAAACAAAAGAGTTCCTTGAACATTCTATTAGTCACCAGTCAACACAATGAAAAAGCACAATTGCCTCTAAAATTGTACCCACATGCGTTGGTAGGTGGCAACAACAGGACAGGTGCAATTTGTGGTTAACTAGCATTGCTACTGTAAACTTCTCCCTAAAAAGCCTAGATACAGTTTCCTTGCAGTGCTCAAGTCTGTCTTTTTAAGCACCTCCTGATAGGAAAAGGAAGGGAAAAAATGCATAAAGCAGACTTCTAGAAGCTTTTTAGGTCATTATGTAGATACTGCAGGATGCTGTCATGATACACAAAACAAACAAAACTCTATGAAGGATCTTATGCTTGTTAGGTACAAAAGAGCAGCAGTTCTTTTGCTTTAATGACTAAGCACTTCAGCTGGCTCAGAAAACACAAGCTAGTTTTATTTTGCGGATTGGCAATTTCTTGTGTTTTTGGTAGGAACTAATTTTTGCAATCCCCTGTTCAAGTAGCACAATATTTAAGTTGAAGAAATCTTTTATTTTTCAGTCTGTTGACTCAAAATTCAATCTAATTACATATTTAATGGAGAATATAACACGGTAATCACCAAAAAAAGGAACTAATTTTTGCGATCCTCTGTTCAAGTAGCAGAATATTTAAGTTGAAGAAATCTTTTATTTTTCGGTCTGTCGACTCAAAGTTCAATCTACTTACATATTTAATGGAGAATATAACACGGTAATCACTATAAAATCTTACTGCACAAGAGCACTGAACAACGGCAAAACAATACAAAAGCCTATTCTATCCATAAACAACAAAACACTCTTTGTTTAATACAGTAATAAGGTTTTACACAACCGATATTATCAATTATTATTATTTTTACAAGAAAGCAGTTTGAATGTAAGTATGCAGAGGGGATTTTGAGTCATAAGATACAGTATTAAACTTTGAGATGAAACCAGGAACGGGCTTCTTAGTGTAGATGCAAAACAATACTATACCCTACTGTAACTTAACGAGGAAGACTCAGTCAATACTAATAACACTTTCTTGTTCAGTTGAAGTTTAAGAATTGAAATAACATCTATGCAGGCCGCCCCAGAAGCCCCACTCGAACATGAATGGGGTGTTACACAATTCAAGCCTGTGTATTCTTCATTTTGTGAGTCTTTGGTCAGGTCGCACTTTTGATCTTACACTCTTCACCACCGCCTGGTTAGCCTAGTTTGTAATTAAGCCGCCAGTCAGTTTCATGCGGGAGGCCTGGGTTCAATTCCCAGTGCCGGACCTTCACTCAGGGTCTTAAAAAAACTGAGGAGAAGGTGCTGCCTTTGCTCTAACATCTGTAATCAGTTAGACCTTTGCATCTTCTCGGATAAGGACCTTAAACCGTAGGCCCAGTCTCTCGGTCTCCTATGGCAAGGCGCTATATAAATGCTAATTATTAATTAATTAATTAATTAATCTTCAGACTCACTTTCTGTCATGACGGTAACAAGGAGTGATTTGTTAGCTATTTGGGGATTACCAAATATTCCAGAGAGATTTGCAGTAACAAGTTCTTGACACCTACAAAGCAGTTTTGGGTCTGCACGGGAAAACATCAGTTCAGCTGGAACTTATCGGCCACCCTGTAGAAGATCTCGAGAAAGTTGGTGATCCCATAACCTTTGCACAAATGATTCCCATGTTCAATGAAATACCAAGCAAACCTTGATATGTATTGTCTGGTATCACTATGAAACCAAAACCCATGAAAATCCTATGAAATTCTTCATGGGTAATTCATGGATAATTCATGGGAAAATCACACGTTTTTCATGGCAAAATTCATGGTATTTTTCATGGGTTTGTATCATGAAAAACACATGAAAAATCCCATGAAAACCTTGTGAATTTTTAA
>JAOBAT010093761.1:3804-17094 GCA_026413305.1 Hydrozoanthus tunicans | reverse complement strand
CCAAACTTCTTTTTAAAGTAGGACAAAAGAAAGATTTCGAGGGGAAAAGTAGGAGAAAAGTAGGACAACTGAGGCTTTGAAGAAGGAATAAGAATGCAGCCTTTGCTACAGATCTTTGAAGAAGTACTGAAGGTACTCCCGGTGTTTGGGTTGTAGGTATAATCGCCAGTCCGGTAATTTTTAGGGGTTGTTAAAGAAAACCCTGTGTTAAATCAACAGCTTGAGTAATTTTAGGGTGAAATATGCGAGGCTATTAGAAAGCCCTTTGGTAATTGTTCTATTACGTACGCGCCTTTATTTACTACATATCACGGTCAGCGCAACACGAGGGGACTTATGGGAAAAATGTAAAGTTTTAGGGGTAATTGTCAAACCGGCGATTTCCTTGTTTAGGCTTCTCTATCTAGGGGGTGAATGCACACCAAGTATACAGTAGCTGTTACATATGTACTAGCAAACACTAAGTACATGACGTCGGTCGTGGGCACGTTTGTAGATGCGTAAAAAAGTCAGTTTTACGTTCGGGAAGCCTGTGACTCGTGCGGTCTCCTTTCGCTTATGGTACGGTTCTCTATGGTCTTCTAGAGGGGGACTTAAAGAACCCACATACTGATCAATAAGAGCTGGGTTTTGAAGCGGTGTTTAAGTCGCTTGGCGTGCCCGTAGCGAGAGGTGCAAACGAAGAAAATGACCAAAGAGCACCAACGGCGCGAGACTTTTTCGAGTCCGAAACATGTTCCCCTGGAAATGTTGAAAACTTATAAAAATGTGGTTAATACTCGATCTTATGACCATAAAACCGAAGTCTTCTGAAACACGTTTTTTTAAAAAAATGAAAACAAACTTTACAAGAGCAGTCATCTGGCTGAAACTTTAGTCTGACAGTTGAGATGTGCTAGTTTGTTAAATCACAACGCTTCTATCCGCTCTTTTAATTTAAAAATATGAGCTGGAAAAAATAACTATTCTCGTATGGAACCGCCAAAAAATTTAAGAAAGTGCAGCCACAGCCGAAAGTGACTGGTTCTCAATACAAAAAAGTGTATTTTATAAATACGGGAAGTTTACTTGTGCACGACGTTCTGTTTAAACCAGTCGTATTACAGTACAAAGGATATTTCTCTAGAACTCCTAAAATATTTTATTATGCATGTATTTTTTAAAATTTTCTACCATTATTGAATACACTGATACCAAATTCATTTTCAAAAATACTTCTAACAGTTTCCAATTTCAGTTCTCCACGCCTTAGGAGTTTGATTACCCGTGTTTTCTGCTAATATCAATTACGGTGACTTCAAGTGTGTCGACAAACCATCCTACACGAGGCAGTAAAACAATTTGTTAGCCATCCGGTTTTGGTTAACTGCGTGCATACTATTTACAGGAATCAAATAGCGCCATCTCTTCAAACAGTAAAAACCGACCCTATCTGGTCAGTGGTCTAAAATCCTCAGGTTTCCTGAGACAATCTTATTTTCCAGTACAGCACCAGGTGGGATGTCTATCCTCTCGCCATGATTCGCAATGATGATGACTGTGCCCTGAAATTAATAAATAATAGATATATCTAAGTAAGAGTTGAACTTTTCAAAAAACGTTTAAGATGTAGTTTATAGTTTATATAGATAAATTATTTGCTTCGTTAGCATATTTGCATCTTTCATACTGCTTGAGAAGCTCTGAATGTTAAAAAAAACTCGTTAACATTTGTGTCATTCAGTACTTTAGCGTATTCCGAATTGTTACAGTCACTAGTATCACTTTTTTTGCCTTTCCCAGATTTAAATTAAACTAAATCGCTTTTAATTTTGGTTCTTTGAAAACGAAGTAAAATGTTAACAACAACATCAGCAAAGATTTGTCTATGCTTTGTAATTTAAAATCTACAATACGATCGAGTGTCTTTTGTAATTAAACGAAAATTTAACATCAGCCGCAACAAATTGGAAATCAGGACCTTATTCAAAAGTGGCCGTGTGGGTCAAAGTTTCTTCAAAAAAGAAATTGTCGTAAAAAAAAATTTTCACAAATCCCGTTGTCCCGTGCGAATTTCCTCGGTTTTTGAAACTTGACACAATGGTCGCGCCCTGGTCGCGCAATGGTCACACCATTGTCAAGCAATAGTCACACCTAGGTGGTATGAAAAAAAAAAGCACTTTGAATCTATGTTTCCTTTCTTACTTTCTGTCGTAACGCACTATTTGTCACAAAAGTTTACTATATTTTTTTTCCGACGGAAAGTACTTGATTTCTAGAAGCTCTTTGTAAACTCGACCTTTTCTAATTTGAAAGAATGAAAATATGAGCCTGAAGTACTAATGAAGATGTCCAGTGGACTAACCTTTAATGACACTCCCTTTCCAAACGTGACGTCACCAGATACTGTCAGATGATCAAGTTCCAACAAGTCGGGAATACTCCCAAAGCGACGGAGAAAGTCCTTCACCTAAAAGTGTACCAGGAATTAAGCAAAATTAATTTCTGCTTGTTTTTATGCATCAGCAGGGATCAACACTAACGCTAGTTCAGGGGCGGATAAAGGATTCTAAAAAGGGGGGTGGATATTCGTGCCGATTCCAGCACTAATGCCATTGCAAAAGTGAGTGCTGGGTGCCTTTCAACTCACCGCGTTTTGCACATATTCTTTGCGCACATATTTTGCGGGCCCTAAAGTCGTTGATTTATCTGTAAGTTTGCAAATATTTTGTCTGTTTTGTCGACGCTCAGTGACAAACTATTGATAAACTGTATCTTTCCGTTCTATTTTTTTCGGTAGGGTAAAAAAAGTGGGGGAGGGGGATGGAACGCTTCACTTGGTTTAATTTCCATTGCTATTGTCCTTCACAGATGTAATTAACAAGTTTATATTGAACTATTTTCCAATGTTACACACATGTATATGTAACAAGCTACTGTCCGTCTCCAATAAACTGGTGCACGTCTACTCCTACATACTTTTGTCTTGGTATGGGAAACATACAATACAAACGCTTTCTGCAAGCAGGAGCGCCTAACTAACATTTCTACTGTTACTGGACCAAGCAACCAAGCGCACCATGTACGCTAGGCTAGTCATTTTTTTGGCTAGTACCATCTAAGTTGTCATTAGCCACTATAGACTAGTAATTTGAAAAGTTGATGTGGAGTTCTAGGGGCCGATTAGCACTAACCCAGGGCTAAATCTGTAACCCATATTCTTCTTTCCAACCAAGAGTGGCTGTTTCGACCTGGAATTTTGGAAATGACAAGTTTTTTTAGCTAGGCTAAGAATATCGCCAGTCAAACTTTGTGCAACTGGGCCTTGATACATAAGAAACTATCCAATCAAACATATCAAGTACCTTCTTGAATTTGTCTCCACTGAGCTGTACAATTGGGACAGAGGGAAACTGACGCTTGGGACTCATCACTAGAAACCCGTGCTTCATCTCATAGAGGTTTGACATAACGAGCAGTAAATCTGAAGTTTTCTTAACGGGGAGAAAGCGACTACGAGGAACATTCACTCCTGGGAAAAGAGGTTAGAAATAATTATGTAATTCAAAAGTTTACAAAAACTTCTAAGTCCCTAACAGGAATCAAACCAGATGCTCTTCCTGCTAAGCTACAGGAACTCACATGGTGAACAGGTCACTTGATTTGGTTCTGTAGGTGGGACACTTCCTTGTTAACTGCCTAATTAAATTAATACTTTTTGACCGTAATCGGAATCGACAAAAAAATGTAGGGCATGGGTTCGATTCCTGTTAGAGACTCAGAAACTTTTCTACTTAGAAAAATGTCTGGCTTGCTTAACCAAGAATATTTTAAAAGTTTGATAAAATCTCCTTTCTTTTATCCCTCTTTCTCTCATCCATTTCTCTTACCTCTAGCATTTTCAAAGTTCTTCATTGCTGCTCCCACTGCAGTTTCTAACTGGATCACCTGAAGCCCATCATCCAGTGTCTGCACAAAGGAAGCACAAGTACCGTAACCGGTAAACGCTATAATAAGCCCTCCCTCTCTAATACCAACCCCAACCCCTCTCTAATAAGCGCCCCGTCTACAGCTTCAAGTTTTAAATAAGTCCCCCCTCTCTAGTAACCCCCCCTCCCTTATGAGTCCTCTGTCTAGAGCTATGAGTTTTAAATAAGCCCCCCCCCCCTCTCAATTAAGCACAATCTCAACCCCTAACGTAAAAGCAAATGAGCTAAAGTATAAGCCTGATATTGTGTCACAAATAGATTCTGTCAATGGTTTTATCTGTTACGTTTTTGAAGAGGTCTTGGTTATAACACAAGAGGAACACACAGCATTACTAGTTGCTACTAAATCTGTCTGGTATCCTGACTTCATGGTGTGTTTCTGTCTTTGGCTTTTGACAATCTTTAAATAAGCACTACCCCCCTCTCACATAAACCCCCTTTTGACAAGGTCCCCATCTGGAAGGTCTTAATAGGGGCTTATTAGAGTATTTACGGTAGTTAGTAGTAATTCACAACAATTAATGTTTTTCCCTAGACAAGGTGCTTGTTGACATCGTTGTTGATGTCAAAAGCCCTTTTTCTAGATTGTTGAAATGGTGCCATTTAAATGCCAATTCCCATATTAAGTGATCAATTTTTTCTGGTCAAAATTTAGCTAAAACCAGACTGGTAATTCTTCAATAAAGTTGTTGGAAAAGTTTTCAAAAATTGTGTGACATCACACATATCTAATGAACTTAAAATGTTTCGCAGCTTTGGCACTAAAATAGGTGTTTTGTTTTTGTAAACTCTCCGAGAAATTTATTTTAATAACTAGTAACAAAAGTCTAAGCATTAATTAAACACCAGTCAAACTTTAATATTAAATATTTTAAATTTGATTGAAGATTTTGCCTCAATAGCATTTTAATACGGGATGTTTTAGAAGGAGAGACAGTTGTCACACAAAAATGGAAATCTGTTAGTACTGTTATAAGAACATTGTTTCTGTAACGAAATGCGAACCTTGTTATTGACGATAACCTCCATGTGAAGCTTGTTGTCTTTAACAAGACGGTCGATGGCCTTAAGATTCATCCATAAGTTATTGGTGTTAAATATCCTACCAGAATACACTGAAAGTTAGCTTAAGGTTGCCCTTCAAAGCTTTGTCACACACTCACACCAACCCCCACATACCAATAACCTATCAACATAAACCCAAGCCTACTCTTAGAAGTGCTCGACAGTTCTCCAAATTGACACATCACTCTCAGCAAGTATAAAGCAACCAAAGTATGCATACATAAATTCAGTTTTTGCTATAACATTAAAGCCAATGCAAGCTTATTACCCAAAAAACCAGCAACCAAGGTTGCCAATCACAAGCCCATGGACGAAAATTTGTGCTTATTCTGCAGAATTTTGCAACCATTTGAGGCTCAAAGTACGACAGCTATGAGAATCTGATAATCAAAATTCTTGTGGAAAGCAACAATCCTCAAGCCGTATTAGAGATTTTGGTCCAAATTTCATAGAGTGTGGAGCCATTTCACTACAAGGATTCTAGATTGGAACCGATTTAGCAGCAGCACCTCTTTAGCCTTACATGAGACTGATGGGTCAAAACTTAATAAGGTCATTGTGTGTTGCTTAAACTGCTCTTAAACTGCTAAGTACTACAATAACAATTGTTGCAATACTAATAAAAACAATCGAAAATCACTTTGCAGTATTGTTGAAACTTCCATTTTGCTCACCTGAATTTATTGACTGACTTAAACTCATCCACCTAGTATAAATTAGAAAGGACGATGAACATAGATTAAATGTGTTTCAATTCAAGATTAACTAACAAAGATAAAAAATAACTAGCATGTTTTTAGAGCTGAAATCTTGAATAGTATGTACAAGTCATGTCAAAAGTTTTCTCTTACATGTTCTTTTGGTACTTGAGCGATCTCCAACAATCTGGTCTTGCCACCAACTTCAATCAAAGTTCCCCCCTGAGAAAAAATATAAATTAAACAGAGATTTAGGTATATCAAAGTGTAACCTATGGTAATTTAGATGCTGTACAGAAACATCTTTGGACTCTTGTCAACTTCTCCATTTGGGCAGGCAATCTCATAGCGTTAATTTCCCAGTTCTGTATAGGAAGTTATTGGAATGATTTTGGGTCAATCAGTGCACAGGATTATTTTGGTTATTGGCCCCAGATGTTTGACTTGCAATGTAATAAAAAGCATTATCGATACACCTGAAGATGACAGTGTTGGTTGAAAATGTTTTTTTCAC
The DNA here is from genome assembly GCA_026413305.1 of Hydrozoanthus tunicans. Taxonomy (NCBI): domain Eukaryota; kingdom Metazoa; phylum Cnidaria; class Anthozoa; order Zoantharia; family Hydrozoanthidae; genus Hydrozoanthus; species Hydrozoanthus tunicans. The sequence goes on along the minus strand of JAOBAT010093761.1, from coordinate 10,849 downwards.
AACATTGGTTACAGTTTAACCTTTTTTGGCAACTTCAAATTATCAATACTTGATTAATAATTTATTACCTTCACATCAGCTCGAGTCTTGTCTGTAACTTCCATTATGAACTCACTGCCAGGTTGACCATTTGGTGGATTGACAAGATAGTTTAAAATATCTTGAGTAGAGGTAAGAAGTTAAAGAACTACTTTTATGAACAACAACTGCTGAGTTCTAGCAACTATACACAGTTAATGAACAGTTTTGACTAACAGCTAATGTCAAATAATAACTTGTTCTTGATTTTTTACAGATACATATAGCATTTAATTACTGGCAACCAAACCTTTGTAGAATCAATAATTCACTACATCTGGGCACTTATAAAGAAGAATACAGTTTTTTCTGACTGTAACTACAAAGTTCTAAGCATCTTACAAATCAACCCTCAGGTTAAACAGATCAACTCCAAGTCAGAGAGATTGTGTCAACTAGTCACCCATGCTTCTTTTTTAAAGTTGCAGTGTCACTTCTGATACATTATGGACTGACTTATTCGTGAGATGGTTCTTCAAGTGCTTTAGCCAGATCAACTCAGTTTGGGTGTATAGGCTAACCAGGTGGTAGTGAACTGTTTTATTATTATATATGGCAACTAGTTCTTGGTCTTAGCACTATCATTAGTATAGGAAGAAAAGGATACAAACATCAACAGTTGCTCCCAAATTGTCAATATTGGAGACAAAGCAAAACTCCTTTCCCGCATCAATGAATTTTTGTAAGAGACCTGAGCGATGAAAAGACTCATAGAGATCTCCATGGCCTGGAGGGTACCAGCTGAAAATAGCAAAAAAGGTTTCATTCAGGAAAAGGTGATTTTAATTTCTTACAATACTTCTTTTAAAAATAATGTTGAAAATTTTAGGATTCTTATTGGTTGACAGGTGTTTTCATTTCCCATACAGACAAGGCTTGAAATTATTATTAATTTTTAATAAAAGAAATAAAACACAGCTAAGTAGTACTGTGTTTGAACAGGTTAATGCAAACATTAGTGGGTTGACTTTGGGAGAAATCTTTGAGGAGGCGCACATGCTTGCCCTACTGTTTTGTGTACTACCTGCTCTCGAGTCTCCCACTTGTACCTCTGTTGGCATTAGATTGTGTGCAAACATGGCACCTGTGTTTTATTCCTTGAATTTATATATCTAGATTTTCAGGTATTGTAAAATATTATCCAATACTGTCAGTAAATCATTTGGCAAAAATGTTTGGATAAATTGAAAATAATGCTACAAAACAATACCTTCTTGAAAAATATGCAGTTTTGCATCTTTAAAGATCAGATTCAAATTCATAACATGTAAGAAACCAAACTGAAAGGATGCAAGTTAAACAATAACGGGGGAGGGGGGGGGGAGCTTTGTCAAGCCTATTCCTACCCCTTTAAATTAACATCACCAGCCAATGAAAAATTATACAGTGGAACCCCACCTTGCGGCCACCCCATTAATATGGCCACCCCATTATAACGGTCACTTTTGTTTGGCCTGCTGATCAAATGGCCATACACTTTGAATTCTTAATAAAAAGAACCTTGTTAATATGTTCACCTCATTATTACAGCCATTTTTTCTTGGCCCATGGGTGACCACCGTATTAATGGGGTTCCACTGTAGGTATGAGCACAATTACAACTTAGCCACCCAGGCTCTTGTTGATACTAATTTGAGTGAGCTGTTTGAATCCCACAGAAACCAAACAAAATTTTCTTTTTCTTTTTGCCTTTTTTACTCCTTCTATTCTCCTTTTCTTCTTGTTTGTAGTTACAACTTATTTTCTGAATAAACTGTGAGTTTTCAGGATGTTTTTGTATTTTCCTTAAAAATCTCTCCACTTCACATTGAAGTATCTTTTCTCTCTGCCTCAAAAACAGCTCACAAATTATAAGAGTTTGGTGTCAGATTTACAGAATTATCTAGCCCAGGAGTTTCTAAATTCATATCAATTCTACATAACAAGGAGTAAAACTAACTCCAAATTTAAGCAATTTAATGCATTTAAATACCATTCTGGATTTGATTTTTCCTCCACAATACTTGGAAATGGAAGAAGAGATTCTTTGACGATTCGCGGGTGAACACTCTGGTTAAAGCTATGGATTTCAACATTAACAGCAGAATATTTCCTGAGTAGCTTTGTGGTCTCATCATGAGTGTTAAAGGAGTTCATGAGAACAAGAGGCACATTACATCCATAGGATGAATTGAGATGCTAAACAGGAAAAAATATGTTATAATTTTTTTTGAAAAAAAGTACCCAAATGTGAATTAAACTTTTTGGTGATCTTTCACAAGACTGATGTTACCACCAAAAGAGCAATTGAAGGATCTAGTGCCAAAATGATGTAAGTGATTTTGTATGAACTGCTAAATTCTCCCAATGGTTATGAAGAGATAATAGGGGTAATGTAGGGAGAGTTGACAACTCCGGTCCATTAAAAGTAACTTAATACATTGTTTTTGCACTAGACCATTCAATTCAGGCACAAACTAAAAACTACTCACTCTCAGGGCTTTGATACAAAAATACCAAAATTCTTTTATCTAAATAATCAAAATAACCCCCAAAAATGTTCCTAGTGTCTTTGCATGAAACCAAATTTATTTAGCAATAACTTTCAAAACCCAGACTCAAAGTTTCCAAACTGAAAATACCAAAACACATTGTCCTCCATATATAAGATTTTGTTAAGGCCATGTGTGTAAAGATTGACCTTTCATTTCAATACTCTCATTCAAGTTCATACAAACTGGCTTAAGTTACTTTATAGCAGTCACACTGTAACTTCTAAAGGCATTTTTAGAGTGAATCCCTTGATTTTTGGTCTCAACATGAAGGCAACTTAACCCCTTATAGCTGATAATCAAGACCCACCTCAAGTTGCTGTAACTGAAGATCAAGAAATGTCAGGTCACTTCTTACAGAGATAGCACTCTTTGGACCTGAGCATCCCATCGTGGTTCCCAGTCCACCATTGAGTTTGATCACAACCAGTTTGTCCAGGATGTTCTTCAGATTGGCAGGTTCAACTCTCTTGACATCATTGTATGACAAGATCTGTAAAATTCAAAAAAAGTTAATAGCTACATACTCAGAATTTGCATTGAAGTTTCCAACTAATGATCAAGTGACTTTCAGCATAGTGCCCAGAACATGATTCACAAATGTGAATTATTATTGTGATTGCTGTTATTATTATAATTATTATTGTTATAATTAACCACATATTTTTCTCTGCAAATGGCAGGGAAGTCATGTTCGATCGTCATGTTTTTTAAGCTTTGTTAGATTGGAAACTATTAGAGATGCTAACTCTGCTGTTCACGCAGTGCTTAATCTCTCTATTCTCGAAGTGGTTTCTATCATTTAATCATTATTATTTATATATATTTATCTGGACTGAGATTCCATAACCATCAGAAAAGAAAGAGTGCATATATAACACATCTAAGGGCGTTGCCTGTGTGTTGCCTGCCCAGTGTGTGGTCACTGTGTGTGGTCACACTTGTGTCAGGGAGTTTGGGTTGTTTTCACACCTAAAATATCCCTAAGGTCATCATCATGCACTGCCATATTCTCCAATAAAAGCTTAGTTAGAAAATGGGTTAAGGCATTGCCAATTAAATAATTAAACCACCATATTAAATTTTTTGCATGAAAACTGTGACTAGAAAATAAATGGTAAATTAAAGCATGTGAACCAGCTTAAAATCGCAGTGATCATAATCAGAATAGCTATCATTGCAACAATTAAAATATAGCCACAAACTCTGGTTACTGGTACTTCTCCTTTAACCCCCATTTCTCCCCATTACCTGCAAATGGATTATTACTGTATGTGCTGTCCAGGGGGAGTCAAAGACTCTCATCTACTAATAACACTACTGAAACCAAAGATTAGGGCCAGTCAAATGTGCCACTTGGTTTGAGAGAGAACTCAGCTTACTTTGCTTTTAGTTTGTACTAACTGAAGATGTAGGTTGCTCATTTTATCAGACAAAACCACTGAATGTTGATCATGAGTATGACAACATGACACAATAATGCTATTTTCAATATCAACTGAAACCTATGAAAGGAACATTTGGAAAAATAAAAACGGCAAAGGGAAACCATTTTTTTGCTTTACATACCTGACTTGTGGACAAACACAAAATGTCATGTTGAAAATCAAAATCATTTTTGTTTTGATTTTAGCAGCCATAACTTGAAGGAACCTTCTAAAATGACCAAATAACAATTTGGATCGCATCTTTTTTAAAAAAAACATAGCTATAGCAATGATTATAGAGTTATTTACTCTGCACTACTTCCCAAGTTTGTGAGAAGAGTTAATGAACTTCATTTTTTGAAAGTCTAATTGAAAATTCATGCAATTCTTTGTTCATAATAAATGCAATCAAACATTGAGTATCAGATAATAGCTTTCTCTCATTTGAAACAGGACATGTTGACTAGATGTATGTGGTAGCAAAAGGAAAAATCCTAAAGGCGCTACTTACTGAACCCTCCGGGGGTGGTTTGATGTTGTCCCAAACTACTGAGGGGCCAGTTTCAGCAAGGAACCTTGCAAACAGTACTTTAAAACCTTTCATAAATATCTTTGATTCCTTGAACAGAAAAACAACATTACATAATTATATAAGACCTCATTTCTCACAATCTTGACCTGCTTTCACAAAATCATGGGATTGATATGGTTCAAACTCCTTTTTTGCTTAGTCTTTGATTTAGACCAGCAAATATTAAATTTCAAACCAGTTCGATTTTTCAATAGGATTAACTTGATAATTTGAGTGCAATAAAGAGCTGGAAAGGATTTTTATTTTTCGTTTTAAGTTAAATTTATGCTTTCAACAGCTTCATATATGGGGGAAATGAAATGGGAGTAATGATCTGCACAATTTCAGTGCCAAATCCATCGACCTGGCAATTGAATCCCAAAGTTTGGTTAGAACTTATGTTTTAATCTGTTGTCTACACAGCTATGTATGAACCCATCACATTTATTGGATCTACAGACCTGCTGAAATTATAATTGATAAAATCTGCAACCCAGCAAAAGTTTTGGCCAAAATTGCTGATCCACAGACCCGTTCACACCTATTCCCCCCATATATAGTCTCTGTTCCCCTTATAATTAGTTATGTAAGATGTAAAAATAAACTGGTTTGAAAAATTATTAGAATAATTTTAAGCCAGATTAAACTTAATCAATTTAAAAACAATCATATAAAATCAAACCAAAACATATTCACCTCGCCACAAGCAGCTTAGGTATGAGCTTTTTATTGTTTCATTAGTCTTTCTCTAATCGGGTAAAACGAGTGAACGGATTACAACACTTAATACTATCAAAATACAAGTATATAGTACGAAATCAAAATATATAAAGATATAAGGTATGAGAAAAACACAACTACTATGATCTCACTTGTACTTGTAAGCGTGTTTCGTTAGTTGAATGACTCACACTTTATACATACATATTGACTCGCAATCTATTTCTTTAGCTATGGTCTAGACCGTATAAAAACGAGTAAAATTAATAAGTAAATAGAACAGCAATGTTTCACACAACATTTGCGATCCGCGGTCGCATTACGAGAACAAAGTCAAAAAACAATTATATTGATCTTCGTTCTGCTCATTATAACAATATTCAATAAACAACATCGAAAGTTATCATTTCGATCCCTGAAAAGAAGAACATATGAACTGAATATTTAGCTATTAAAAACAACAATACCCTCTTTTGTCGACATGACAATGGCTTATCTATACCTCTCTGTGCTCCTCTGGGGCCGTCTGTAGAAGCTTCTCTAACTCTTGTTCCATTCTCGAAAACGCATCTCTACGAGCTAAACTTTTAAACTGCCGGGCTGCTTCAATTGGGTCCATATCCACAGAGCTTGTTCTCCCTTTCACTTGATCCTGCGGAAAAAGTGATACTCTAGTCTGACTCGCACGAATCAATCAGCAGTTTTATATAACGCGATTGTCCAACTGTGTCAACACAGGCCCCCCGGAAACGCAGCTATTTGACCACTGAAACCGGACCATTTTCGTGATGTCACTCAAACTAACGGAAGAAACATTCATTATTAACCACTTACCATAACTAAAAGCGAATATCGCCAGCTGGCAAAGGCTAGCGAATGAAATATTTATTCCAGTGTCGTGACCCGTAGCATTCGATGGTATTCATCCCCATACTTCGTGTATCCAAAATTTAGGAGCTCTAATTCGTCACCGAGATCCACAGGTAGCCCAAACTGAAGTCAGCCTAACATTACGTCCAGCTGTATAGTTTTTTAAAGAAAATAAAACAACAATGCTGTTGTTTAAAAAATAGTTTGTAGCGATCGCGTGTCTATCGTGTTATTGATGCACGTTTTTTTTTTCTTTTGCTTCTCGATCGTTCATTCAATTTGACGATTGAATACCAAGCACATCAATAAGCATAACACGATGTAAAACATTTGTGAGCTTTATAGTGCTAAAAGTAAAAAGTATATGTTCGCTGAGTTTTCCTCAACCACTGATTTTTAAGTTCCTAATGAAACATGTTTCTAATTTTATAGAGTATAGTTGTCATTATTAGAAGTGTGAATTTTATACTCGTCTGTTGGAACTAGCAGCAATACGTCAAAGCTGAAAGCACTCGACCGGGGTCGACTTCAGTCCCCGATCATCCACGTGGCATTTCCCTTTTCTCCTGAAACAATTCTGCTTTAATTATGAAACAGTAATTTTTGACTGAACCTCGCATCTTACGAGTGGTTGTTAAAGGATTTAATGATAACTTTCTTCTGCTTTCTGTCCTAAGAAATTCACATTTAAAAAAAAACAAAAAAAGTCATTAGTCTGCAGGCGGTCGAAGTTGTCGAAAGTTGCGCGGAGATGTTGAACCAACCGAGCCCGAGTGTTGAACTTAAACAACATTTCAAGTCATAGTCATGTTGAAAATTATTTACAAGCGCAGTCAGTATTTATATTT
>JAOBAT010093750.1:6416-17095 GCA_026413305.1 Hydrozoanthus tunicans | reverse complement strand
CGAAAAAAATCCATAACTTTTCCATAGCCAGCAGTCGAAAAAGGAATTTTCCAAAACTTTCCAGGTCCTGGAAAAAGTTATTATCAATTTCCAAGACTTTCCAAGACTTTCCGAAACCCGTATGAACCCTGATATAATTATAAATTAGCGCGTCTAAGTTCGGGTTAACTTTTGCCGCTGAGTACAGAAAACACAAAGAATACAGAATTTTTAAAAATTATGAAACAGCACCAAGCCTCCCTCCCTCTCGAAAAAGCAGCCCCTTCTTGGAAGAAGTACCTCCCACTTCATTCTAAGTTTTAAACAAGAGGATTCACCGTGCATTCTAACCATTGCTGCTTTGATTTCATTTTTTTAGACTGAAGTGATTTACAACAGCTACGCTGCCGGTCGAAGTGAGCAGAACTTTCGAGATGCACTCAAGTTTAAACCCGAAAGATGGTTAAGAAGTGAAAAAGAGGATTTTCATTCCTTCACTGTGCTGCCTTTTGGCCATGGAACACGGGGTTGCATAGGTAGAAGTCTACAGCAAAATCATGAATCTAGTGAGCTTGAAGGAGGGAGGGGGGGGGGTTAGGATTGATTAGTGATTAATTCGCTACTTTTCGAAGGTGGCCTAACGTTTGTTGGTTTACTCTTACAATGGAATTCATCGAGAGCGGCTTTCTGTAAATGTCAAAAGGCAGCCGAAAACTAATTGAAATTAAGAGTTTACTTTTCTTTTGCCAAAATAACCTCCATAATCAGCTGTTTAAGAGCATACTTCGATTTTAATTGGTGCCAGGCATATGATGTTGACATACAAACAAGATAAGGGTAGAGCTCGCACATACTACCAGTTGCCAGTCTGAAATGGTTGCCTGCATCATTAGAAAAACACGGGGACCTGGATGGTAGCTTGGATCACAGATCTCTGCCAGATGCTTCTTGATTAGACAGAAAATAAAATTTTGACTTGAAAGTCGCCAGAGTGGTTTCATTTTTACAAGATTCATTTGTTACAAGCTACCGTGCAATTATGTAAAATGCAGGATATTTGAATAATCCAAAATTTACTTTCTTTGTTCTAATCCAGGCAAGCGGATAGCGGAGGTTGAAATGTTTTCACTCGTGTCCAAGGTACGTGCTCCAACCAAAGGATAATAAAACACAAACACAATTCAAAATTCGGACGACGATGACAATTCAAAATGACAATTCAAAATTACAAAATCACATTTTGTAATTTTCCAATCACATTTTGTAATTTTCCATCCCCATCAAAAACACACAACCTAAAAGGTACATCTTAAAATTAAATCTTACATGGAAATATCATAAAAGCCACATTGCGTCGTAATATCTGCGATTTATTCATTGAAACAGATAAGACAAATAGTTATCAAACACGATCTTCTTCAAAAGGAAACCTGTTTATCAAACATTCACGTTTAAACAAACAAAAAACCTCCTTCTCCGGAATTGGAGCGAAGGTATGAATAGCATCCCGACAGCTATTCGTAATCTACAAAAATCCACCTTCAAAAAATTATACACTCCAGGTTATTGCAGGTACTCTCAGTGGAGGATAAATATATCGAGTTGCGTAACGATCTCTAAAATATTGTAAAATTGGTGCCATTTCTTGATGAAACATGAAACAAGATTTTGTAAGAATTTTTCTTTTCCCATGACATATGGCATATCAACTATTAAATTAACAAGATTTATTTTAAAAGCAGTAATAATTTAGTAATATTCAGTATCAGATAAAGTGTATCAGATAAAGGCTGCAGTAGAACAGCCAAAACCTCACATTTTATTAATAAATTATTAATAGTTTCAAATGATTAAGGTAGATAGATTAGTAATCGAATTAAATGGATCCATCCAGGAACCATCCCATTATACAATTAACTCACTCAACAGTGAGTACCAAACAGACACATATCTTTAGAGAAGGTATGTGTCTGATAAGAAGATACGAAGATACGAAGCAGTTACAGGATTTACATTTTTCCCGAAGAGCATTTTTGCTGTTTTAAGGCATATCAATAAAAAAATTTGAACAATTGCATCGATCAATGTTGCTGCCAAGAATCTACCGTCTTTTATTGTTGATAGTGACTTCAGTTTTACTTTCATCTCTCAAGGCATACACTTTCCTTTGAACTCAAGAATCCAAATCCTTAACCATTCATTTTATGTTCAGCGAATTTGAATGAACAAACATTATAAAAAGGAAAATTTTGTTAAAATTCATAGTTCACAGACGAAGCATAGATGCATTACCAGTACACTGTTTAACCACAACGGGCTTGTGGTTAAACAGTGTACTGGTAATACATCTGTACTAATAACACCTAGTAGAGAAGCCAGATTTAAAAACAGTTCTTAATATCGTACCCTCGGTCATTACCATGAAAAGTTTTCTTTCCTTGCACGGTCTAGCTTAGTGCATAAAATTCATTTTGTATTTGAGGCGCAGCTATTATTGCCGTAGTTTTTAAACGGCAAGGAGACTAGCCCTTAAGTATGCTCGCCGTATATTGATAAAGACTTTTATCTTGCAGCTGGTCAGCAACTTTAAAGTCAATCTTACCTCTGATGAGGAGATTGAAGAAGTATTCAAGATTTTCCTGTTACCAGACAGACCAGTCGGACTTGTTTTTACAGACCGGACTTAATTACTAGTACTACCTTCACTGTCAATAGCAGAGTGTTAGCAGGCGTTCCAGTTGGACTCTTGCTTCTAAATCAACAGAACCATTGCAGTACCTTCACTACTGCCAGACAGACCATTAACATAGTACAGTTGGTCTTAAATTGATAGACTACCGCATTTTTGGGCTTAAGGTCATTCCATCGAAATAGAACCCGCACCTAGTTTTTAGTCAAACTTTCCTCATTTGTCAGTCATTATACGTAAACTGATAAAATGGAACAAAAAAGGGTGTGCCCGTGTTAACTTTTGAAATATGATTGATACAAATACCCTTTGCAGGGCTATTTTTCTGTCGTTGTAAGCTTGAAATTAAAACAACAGTTTCCTCATGTGGCCAACCAAGACAACATCGAGGAGCATAAGAGAAATAAAGGAAGATAACGTAAAGAGTTCTTCTTGATTAGGAGAATAATTTTCTTTTGATTTTCGCAAAAACATTTATTGTAAGGAGGCATTTTTGTTGGCTTTTTTTGTTTATATATTTCCAATACCTCAAAAAAAAGTGTATTCTTGTTTTATATTTTTCATATTTTTCCATATTTGCAACACTCAGATTTTTCCTATTTTTTCTCTTCAAAGAGTCCTGTTGAAATTTGACTGATTGGCGAAAAAAAATTGGGGGTACCCGTGCTTGTTTAAGAGAAAGTCTAGGAAAACTGGCAAAACATGTGCTTTTTTTACCCCATTTCCGAGGGGAGACTGGAACGAGTTTAACAAAAAGCCCCATATATTACGACGAAAGCTACTTTTTTGCATTATTTTTTCTGATATGTCTTCGAGAGCTCAACATTCAATAGAATTTGACCAAAATGTGCAAACATTTAAAAATTTCTAATATGCGCAGTAAAGATGCGCAATGCAAAACTGGAGAATTACCTTAAGGTCGATTATCTGAGACACTAAATTAAAGGTTGCTTTCTTTTTTTAAATTAGTTATTCCTTGTGAAAAAGAAAATGACCAAATTCTCTTTCTTAAAGGTAAAAGAGAACTGAGAAAATTTTCTTTAGGTTGTTCTCATGGTCGCAAGGAGTCAAATTTCACGTTCCAATTTTCAAAACGATGGCGTGCAGGTGGATAACATGGTGCATTCAAACGTGCAGCTATTGTTTTCACAATTGTTCTCTGATCAACGCCGCCAACTGTGTTGCCATCCTCATTACCTAAACTCCTTATTTACACGTAAAGGCCGTATTACACGGGTCAACCTCGAACAACGATTTTCCACGCAACATTATGTCGTGTTTTCTAATCATTCGTCATCTTGCGTTGCGAGTTTTTGAAACCGATTCATCTCTCAACATGTTGAAGTACATGGTGTTGTGCAGAAAATCATTGTTGTCAGTTGACCCGTGCAATACGACCTATAGTCAACTATTCCGGTTTGTTGTCCACCACATCACCTGGTTGACCGCCATCACCACCAATGTGCAGCTGAGCTGACAGCAATGACAGCTGTCTTATCAACAATGACAGCTCTTGGTACATCGGTGGCAAGCCGTGACTGATCTTGGGCTGCAGTGGGGCGTGGCTGATAAACGACTGAAGGGCGCACACAGCACCTCAATGTGCAGCAGCAAGTCGACTGAGGGTCTGGGACTAAAATCGATAACAAGTTTAATTATTGTCTCGAGCACTTGAGGAGGCGCACTCACGAGAAGAGATAAACAGAACCTTTGCAGTTTGAGGTCATGTGGACTATCACTATTCAACACTCGTGCGTCTGTCAGTGCTTGTCTCAGGAAAGGAAGGGATAGGATGGAGGCGGTTGATGATGTTAGGTTTCTTTTGGCAACTTGAGGTCAACCATGGCTACATTACAGTGTTACCATAAACGCGCTGCAACGCGTATTTGACGCAAGAAAATGTGAAAATGACGTGCCACTTTCGTCCTTGGTCAAGGGAGATGGAGAGAAGACTGGAGAGAAGACAACGTCACACCTTACCCATGGTCCATTGCGCACTCAACCGGGATCATGTCAGTGCTATCTCAATTTTAGAACTATTCTTCATACTTTTGTAATATAATAAATTTTTGTTATGAATATGCCTGTTTTGTTGTTGCAACACTCCCTTTTTTTAAAGAAACAAGTTTTTTAGGTTCTTAGCCTGGGGACCAAACCCCCCAATTTTGAAAATGACCCCCACTTTGGGACGCTGGAGGTCTCAGGGACACTTGATTTTCAGAAGTAGTGAGAACACTGCATTACCATTGATAATCATATCATGGTTTTTGTTGGCACCATCACTATTACTGTTCTTACAACAAATTTACTCCAACAAAACAGAATTAAAACAGGTGTATTAATCAACCAGTTCATATTTCTACTAGCCTTATTCACTTAAAATATTCTTTTAGACAGTTAATCACCTTTATTAACTTTATTATAGAAAGCCACTCAATTTAAAAGCTTAATTTAACAAGTCATCCTACAATCAATCAAAGCCTTAAAATTACTTTATTATTAAAAACTTTCCTTTTCAACGAGGTGACTGTTACCAAATAATGTTATCTTTGTAAAAAAATGAACATAAATTTCAATAAAACTTTGCACCTTTGTTTATCTTAATAAAAAGGTGTAGTTTTTCTTACAAGCTATTCTATAAATCAGTACATTTCTGACTAACATCATTCAGGGCAATTTAAATTGCTAAGGTTTTCTTATCTATTTCTCATTACTATTGTCTGATTTACACATCTAAAACCTCTTGAAGTAGGTAGCATTAAAGTAGGCAGATGTACTCCTTGGATTGGGGGGGGGGGGTCAGCAAGAAACTCAAGGAACTTAGAATAAAAAAATGTTTTGAGAAGTAGGTGGTGTGGTAGTCTGCACGCATGTAGACGCCAGTCTCTGCTCGGCAAATTTGACGGATATTAAAAAAAAGTTAAAGGGGAGATTAACTCTAAAATCAACATTTCTTAAATGAAATCCTTCAAGGTGTTGAAAACATATCTAAAATTTTTTTTACTTGTGTCGCGCTGATTTTCCGAGAAATTCTAGTTTGTACGTGCGTGTTTCGGGTCGTTTGGGGTCATTGAGCGTGGGCGCTTGTCGACTAGTCAGCGGTAAACGTAGGTAAAGTGTGGCGTAGGTTATGGGAAGCAAGCGAGCGCGTTAACAGTTTTTGTTGCCATAAGCTCGCTTACACAGTCAAGAGTGTTAGTTACAACTAACGTTGTGTGCAATATCTCACTCCAATGATGAATTTTTTCAGTCCGAGCCAATTCTTACCCATATCTGACGTCATAGCCTCACTCTCTCTCCGCTTAAACACGAGGTTCCAGTGTAAAAGGTTAGGCCCGCCCCTTTTTCGAGCCTTTTCATGAAATTTGAATAAATTTTGAAATGGAATGGCGGCCATTGATAAAAGAAACAAGCCATTTTCAACAATTCGAGGTCCCGTGAAACACTTTCACTTTTTTAATAATAAATGAAGTCATTGGCATAATACCATTCTACTGGTAGGGGTACGTCGTAAAAGGCTGCTGATGAGAATTAAAATTTACGAAATTTATAGCCAGAGCAATCTGAAATTCGCGCGTGCTTCAAGCAAGACCTAATGTCGATCGAGGCCTGCATTTTTTTCGTTATTTTATTCGGTGAAACTTCGCTTCGTGAACTAAAATTCAGTTGTAACACTAACAAAATTAAAACCAGCCGAATACCGTCGTGGCAAGACTCAGAAGCAAGAATGAACTATACACAACTGTAGACTGTTTGCATTATTTTGAAGTAATACAATAATTACTTGTTTGAAAGGGATTTACAGTACGATACAAGAAGAGCAAAGCAACGGTTCAAAAGCCAAACAAAGGTTTACTGAGCTGGTTCATAGTGTAGTTTTACCTTGTGTTCAATCCCATCATTTTATAAAATGATAAAAATTCTGACGAGATAGCTGCAGTGATAATGTAGGCAACTGCACTCATGCATATTTGTTTTACAGTTTGCTGTTGAGGCCGTGATTTTTGCACGTTGGAGCCGTCCCATCTCCAATAAAATATTGTCCCTCTTGTGCGATGGAATTTGTATACAGTGGCCGGGCTAGCCGAAAAACATCGGCAGATCGAATTCACAAAAACAAATCCATCAACATGACCAAAGTCGAAGCAGGGTCGAATTCAAAAAAATGTCGAAATAAAAGCGAAAGATAAATTCCAAATTTTATACCTTTAATTTTTGCCATTGCGAAGCTAATGTAAGTGCAAATAAAACGCGTTTCAAAAAGCGCGCTACAGCTGGCAGAGAGCACGGACCTTTTATAGATGTTAACTTTAGGCGGATGATTTGCAACTGAACTTGTGAAACCCCTGGGCTCTGCCCTTTTATAGTGGAACCTCGTGTTTAATCCATATTTCTGAGCCGCTAGTACAATGCGGCAAGTAACGTGTTTCTCGGAAAGTTAGCGCGCCTGATACGAGGAGTTTTTTTAATATCGTTTTTACACTCGGTGAAAGATTTTGTTTGACAAAAGTTGATTTTAGGGTTCAGTTCCCCTTTAAGCGGCTATGCGTAGATTAGGTTAAAACTAAAATTCGTTGCAGCTGGCGCTGCAGAAATTTAGTAAAAGTTGAATATTCTGACCGGTATAACATCGGGATGGTCTGGTACTTGACCTTGGGTGTCCCGCCCCAAGCCCATGACGTTATTCAAGACAGACAAAACCTTGAAAATCTATACCCTATTCAAGACAAGTAAAGAAAAACTTAAGCCCTATTCAAGACTGAAGAATGAAATGTGTATCCAATATAAGACATACATCGTCGTTCTTCTAACTTTATTGCAAATGACAAAAATGATGAAAACTTACTATCCTTTAAAGGCAAAACACCAAGCATGACATTCGCCACTGTGCGGCTGTTATACGTTTTTTTTTTCATTTGCTTAAACTTACTTTCATTAGGTCAAATGGGGTCTGAAATATCGCTACCCTGTATAAAACAATCTTTTGCCAAAGTGAATCCTGTTTAAGACCGCTTGAGTGAAAATGCATACCTTGTCTAAGACTAGGAAAAACCTAAACACATATGACCCGTTGTTAAATTGACAGAGATTATTCATAGCGGACGAGGAAACTAAAATGCCATATGTTTATAATTAACATGGTTAATGTTATAAACTTGGTATTTCCCACTAAGCATAGGACAGAATGGCTGGACATCTGACGTCACACGCAAGAATTTGCATCTCATTTGCGCGAAGCAGCAAGACCTGGTTCTTGTTATTTATAAAGGAAATAGCGGAAAAACTGCGATTTCAGAGTTTTGCATCACTAATTCTATAAAGATAGAAAAGAAAAGTTCGAAGTTTACCATCTGGGCTCAATAGCCCCATCCTTATTCTTCCTTATTCTTGAACCACGCAAGGCTTTCCCTGTTGCATGAACAAACCCAGATTTTGTTTTATGGCATAACATTTTCTAACTTTCACAATCAGTGTTTTGTAGTGAAATGTGCCAAGATATGTTATGAGGGGGAGGCGAGTATAGCGGAAAGCTTAACGGACCTTTTTCATAATTTGTGCCCAACCGTCTCCTCCCCTAAATCCGCTTCTTGGTGAAGAGCTGTTCCCTTGATCGGTGTTTGCCCCGTAAGACCCTTCCACATATGACAAGCCGGCGAGCACAACAATTAATGAAGCACCCAAATGCAATCTCTTCTCGAACATTTTATTAAGTTTTGTTTACTTAAAGTGTGTTCCTCTTTGACAAACACAGCTTTTACTAATTCAATAAATCAAAGACTTGTAAATGTAGTTATTTCTTATACTCTGAGTTTTGAAAATTAATGTCAAAGATACACGCTTTGTCATAAGAACCAGTAAGTTAAGCCGAGGCCGCTCATTGTTCTTAATTTTTCGGCGATTTGAGCCTAAAAGTGTTTTTAATTTGCTCTTATTTCAATGTGTGGTTTAAATCGGATAGAAACTAAACCGAAGGTACTGCAATACACGTACAAAAGAGAAAAACTGCGAATCATTTGTTAAGATCGAAATTGAATATATAGTTAGTAAAATTTAGCAGCTATCAAACCCGAGCTTGTTCTTAAATTTAGGCCAATCTGAGCCTCGTTCTTATGAAAAGCTCTTACAAAAAATGTGTGTGTCTTAATTTCTAAACAACGTTATCAATCTAAATATCGAACTCTACAATGAATGCTTTGCTTTCATCTCAGCAATCGTAGACAGCCAGAAGGTTTGAAATAAAGTTAACCGCTGCAAAACTTCAGTGAAAGTTATGACTTCTTAGCGATAACGCGGCATAAATTATAACAAACTTAAGTTGATAATGTCTTCAAAGGAACAATTCCTTTTTGGCTGGTGTCTACAGCTAATTCCGGTAAACTCGATCACGTGATCATTCTAAATATTCAACCCTAGCATGAATGCTTCGCTTTCTTCTCAAAAACCGAAGACAATCAGAAGGTTTGAAGTAAAGTTAACCGCTGCAAAGTTATGACTTCTTAGCGATAAAGCCGCATAAATTATAACAATCTTAAGTTGATATTGTCTTCAAAAGAACAATTCCTTTTTGGCTAGAGTCCATAGCTACTTCCGTAATCTCGATCACGTGATCATTCTAAATATTCAACTCTACAATCAATGATTCGATTTCATCTCAAAAACCGTAGACAACCAGAAGGTTTGAAGTAAAGTTAACGGCTGCAAAACTTCAGTGTTTGGTGATAACGCCGCATAAATTATAACAAACTTAAGTAAACGTTTTCTTTAATTCTGGCTTGTGTCCAGAGCTAATTCCAGTAATCGGCAATGACGGCAAGCAGCCGACCAAACAGCCTCTCTAAGGACTGAAGCCAGTGTCGTTTCTTTAACCAACGAGTTGCCATTGACACCACGTGACGTAACTTCTATTCTATACAGTGTGTGTTCTTACGAACTCATATATCCGTTTATCTCGAACAAGGCAAGCAATCAGTCAGATGCCGTCTCCGAGGATTGAACCAGTGTCGTTTCTTTAACCAACAAGTCGCCATGGCACCAAGTGTCTACTTTCATTCTATTTGTATTCTTACAAGTTTATATGACTTCATTTCTAAGCAGAAACAATTCCGCAATCGAACAGTTGCAACTGTTTCTTCACCTCAAATGGCGGTTGTACTTTTTAAATAACTGAATTAATTTTGTTCAAGGGAAGTTGTGTGTTTCAAGGCCGACCCTGCAGGGCGGAGCTAATCATCTTCATTGTTTATAGTGTTGTAGTTCTTTTGTTTCACCAGCTTTCTTCTTTCAAAATTACTCTCAAAGTCATCGTTTGAATTCTGGAAAAAAGAAGGTCGGAAGTTTAGGTAGCACAAAGAGAACGTGAAGGTCAGAAGCTGTAATGGCGACACTTAGTGGATCTGAGCTTAGAAAAAAAAACTCAAAAAGGAAGTTGTATATTTCAGGGCCGACCCTGCAGAGCGAAGCTAATCGTCTTCGTTGTTTATAGTGTTGTAGTTCTTTTGTTTCGCCGACTTGTCTCTATCATCTGTGTTCTGCAAGGACGAAGATTGGAAGTTTAAGATGAAAATGTTATGAAACAGTACATGGAAATTAGTCGTGGTAAAAGCGGCACTAAAATTGGAAAAAAAATTGAAAAAAATTATAGGTATTGATATTACCACCCGCTTTTTACTGCACTATCATTTTTCTTTTAAGTCGCTTTTCATTTGACCGGTCTGGCCAGTCAAACCGGCCATTTATTAAATTGACCATACGAGTTCTCAGAATTGGTTCTGGCCAGAATGGCCCTGCTCGTGAATCAGCGCTGTTCAGTTCTGTCGGCGAAAACGCGGGAATTTGGAGAGTTCTGGCGGGAAAAATGTACGCGCACCCCTTCTCAGGTTTTTCTGCATGCTAAAATATCTCAAACTAACCGCTTGTTTCTCATTGGTCCTGAGCCTTTCCATTTAAACCGGCCAGAACCAGTTCTCCTTCTCAGGTTTTTCTGCATGCTAAAATATCTCAAATTAACCGC
>JAOBAT010093749.1:0-40423 GCA_026413305.1 Hydrozoanthus tunicans | reverse complement strand
TACGGAGAACGATCCCCATTACCTCTCGCACATGTAAAGCCAAGCGAATAATAAAAGCTCTACCTACAAAATGGGAACATCACTAAGTTCATTATTTAACAGATGCTGCAGGGTTTTTTTTACGAGAACTTGGTTGGCAGGAACTTTTTTTCAAAAAAGCCCCCCCTTCCCCAAAAGATGAAATGGTTGGCCTTTAAAGGATTTGTGACGTAACACATGGACCAAGGGAGATAAAACCCTTTTAAAAATATCGAAGCGAGAGCGAAACTGAAAACAAACCAAAAGGCTCTAAATGCCGTGTAAAACGCACTTAAAATGCCAGAACTGGGAACATGGAGAGTTCGTCGTTAATTTTCGACGTTTGAAAGAACAGAACAGACAGTACAAGTGATGGAGCTTTTCGTTGGTCGGGCTTTCACCAAACCGCCGCCGGAAAAACACTTGAAGTGTCGATTTAGTGCTTTAGCATATATTTCAGACCTGTCTCTGAAGATAAAAGTATTTTTGATTAGTTACGCTTCAGTTTTACGGGAAATGAATCTATTTTTGGAGTTTTTTCTGGTATTGAAACGATAAAAGCTATTTGTGTTCAGATATCAGAGTTGCGGACGGTGAAAACAATTTGTCTTTAGCTAGCCTCTGGTATTGATTTTAACTTTGTCTTCGATGCCTCTGTTTGAGCGTCTCTTTCTCCAGAAACGAGAAAATGATTTAACGAAATAACTTTTTTTTAATTGTAGAGTTACTTACGATGTCACGCCAAGTTCTATTGTTCATTTGATTCTCAATACATAGTTGATAATTAGATTAAAATGTATTTAATTTAGGGCATTATCACCTAACTTTAGCGATTTCAAAATAAACTCAAAGTACAAAAGTGACTGACGAGACAGAAAAGCTGAAATTAGAAGAACACAATGCTAATAAGAAATAATTTTTATATGGTTTCACAGCTTGGAACTCGAAACTGAAAAGCTGACAGAGAATGCACGCGTCCATTTAAAAATGTTCAAATATGTTAAGATCGAAACTGCGAAAAACTACCTACTTTTGTAGACACTTTCTGATTTGAACTTTTTAAAAAAAAAACATTCTGGTCTTCAATTCAGCTTTACCTCCAAACAAATGAGGATTGAGCGGGTATTTAATACATCTGTAAGAAAGAAAAAATCAGATTTTAACAAACAAGGATATAAGTGTCTTTAATTCTGTAAAACGTACAAAGACCTTTCATAATTACTCATTTGATAACTGAAGAGAATAATATCACTATATCAGTTAAGGCTGAACAATCATATTTGGGCTCAACACTTCCAAGGTAAACAAAAGCACAACTGATTATTACCTAACCTTTTTCCTCTGAAAGTCTCAAGAACAAAAAAAAAACACCAACGAATAGTTTTAAGAAAAAAACAAGTTAATCATCGGTTGTTTCGTAACTCACCAATTTATAAGCCTTTTATGCTAATGTACTTAATTTGTCCAGCTTCATAGCTCGTAAAAATATTTATCTAGTTTTCAAGATTTTAGTTTTTGCAATTCGGTCGGCTTGTTATTTGTGACTCAGTATCCCTGATCTCGAAGGTAATCAGCTAGAGCCTCAACCACATTATTGCAGTTCCCTGCACCTCCTGCTGATTCGTCATAACCTCCTATCAGAATAGCTTGCTTCGTCTGACAAACACAATAACCGCCCTTATCTTTCAGCTTCAGGTACAAAGTTTTTCGCTCTTGGTCGTTTCGCAGCATCATATATTTGATTCCCGCTACCGTCTTTGCGCTGACGCTGCCATCTTTAAGACTCTTCTGCAACTCAAGGGCTTCTGCTGGCTGTACCTATAGAAAACATATTTAAAACAAAATATGGTTAAGAAAGTACAAGATAACAATGTCTCTTTCAATTTCAAACTCATTACTCGTGCTCGCCATGTTTGTGTTAGGAAAACTACATTTTGTGTCGGAAATCAAACTTTATATCCGTGTCTAACGCTATGATCATGAACTGTCAACAATTTTCAAACTAATCCAGCTATATATAAAAACACGCTGTTTTACAACCACCTTTGATTCTACAAAATAAAAAACTATGTAACTTTATCAAAGTCAATTTAAGGTTTCCAAAACAATTTTCATTTTTTTGATTAGTTAACTGTAGTAAGTGAAAAACTTACCTTGAAATCAGGACAAGTTGCCCAGCATGATCCATCCAGACCGTGTATAGCCGCCCTTTGCACTTTTCCAGTGGCCATAAGATTGTTGTCTACGTAAGCTTGCCAAGACATTGTTTCTTATGCAAAATTCTTACGGTTTTCAGGATGTTTCGCAAAATTTTTTAAGAGAAAAATTGGCAATGTCGAGCACATGTACGTGAAACCGACAACGCGCGCGCCTCCACCTGCTGACGTCACTTATAAGGTTGAATACCGCGTCCTGATTGGCCGGTAAAATAACCCAACCAAGGAAAGCCAAAACAGCTCCCGAGCCATTTTCATATTGTGTTTCATTTCTATCGGTTTTCTTTTATTTTCTTTTAATCTTACATGCCATCTCATGTCATTATTAATGCCTTATTTAAGAGCATTTCTAAAAGCGGTAAGGCTGAATGTATACAGTCTAAGGCCTTGCACGGGCCACAGTGTTTGTTTGAATGAAATCAGTGTTTCTGGTAACTGTCCAATCAACATTCTATTGAAAAACTTGACAACCTAAAAATGTATTCAGATTTTTAAACGCAAAACGGTTTCTTGATTGGCTTGGTTATTTCTAGTTATCCATTTTGGACACGTCGGCTCCCGCCCCGCCCCATCCCCCTCCTCCTCTTTTCCCGATTCCCATTTGACCCAAAGAAAATTAAATCTCCACCGTCCTAGGCAGCATATTTAAAAAAAGTTTTAACCAACTTTTTTTTCTTACTTGGCCTAATAATGACTCAGTCGAAACTTTGACTTCATCCCTCTTTCCTATTTCCGCAAGGAAATCAAGCACTTTCATGTCCGGCTACCTGCTGCGAGCTAAGTAATCTGAGATCGGAACTCAACAGAATCGGGGGTCAAAGCGGAATCTTGAACCATGAATCACGGCTAAAGAAAGTGAAGGAATAATCTATCACATCTCGCAGGATGGACAAAAAATAAATGAATCATGAATCTTGAATTTTTGTCCTATGAATCATAAAGAACTTCAATAAATGAATCATGATCCATTGGTAGAAAAATATCTGGGAATCACGTATTATCATACTGAAAAGATTCCGTTTCCACCCTGCCCCGAAACAGAAAGTCGTTTTTAATGTGACAGAGTTCTTTAATACGTCTTCCAGACCTGTGTTTATCCCAAACTGGAATCTTGGAACTTAGAGTGTTGGCAATCAAGGCAGCCGTGATCACGTTTCAGCACTGTCCTGTATTATCCAGATCCAGGGCACATAAGTTCTATTGTTATAAATGGCATAAAGCTCGACGGCATGTTCTCGGGAGGTACTATTCAAAACGTGCGAATAAATTTTAGCATCAAATGGTTTGTTTTTCTCCCAAACCTTAACACGAGGTCATTCAGTCAAAGTTGTCTCGAAACGAGTTTCTCTAGTAGTTTTTCGACTCACAACATGAAGGCCTTCAAGAAAAGATTGCTTGAGTTATCGAGTAAACATTATCTATAATTCCTCCAGGAACTGGGTTTATTGTTGGCATTTTGGTTGCAAATATTTAAAGCTATTTACGTAGATTATTATTAATAATAATAATAATAAATAATAATACTTTATTTGCATTCCTTTGTTACATAAGTTATATTTTTAGGTATTTGGTAGCATTTGTTTTATTTAGTGAAATATGATTATATACGTACCAGATACCCTTAAGGATTAGGAGATGCCTAGAGTCTAAGTTAACAAAGTTTTCTAGTTAGACTCTAGACAGCTTAAGTTAATGGTTTTGTGTAGCACAGCATCACACACTTTATCACACACATACTAATTAGCTATGATACAATAATACAGTTAACTATTTTTACAATAATACATACAACTATAATAACTATAATAGAACATAACTCAGTACTGGAGAGCAAGGATAAGGGAAAATGTATAAAATGTCTTGTCAGGTAGTCGTTGAAATCGATCGTACGAATGATAGTGCCAAATATCATTTGGTAATTGCTTGTGTTGAAAGTAAATGTTTTTTTACTTCTTTACCGAATGAATATGTTTTAAGTTGCTTAATTTCAGGCGGTAGTTTCTCCCATATAACTGTAGCATTATATGTGATTGTTTGTTTTCCAGTGTTTGTTCTCGCCTTTGTCCGATGGAAGTTTTCTTTTGCGGCATACCTAGTGTTGTGGTGATGCACATCTTTGGCGTATTGCAGACAATTGTCAAAGATTTTTGGCAAAGTCTTCGTATGCCAACGATGAGTGAATTTAAGAGCATGAAGTTTGAAAATGTTATCTATTTTAAGAATCTCGAGAAGGTTAATTAAAGGTTGAGCACTTTCTGTTTGTTCCCCATATGTATTTGCAAAGAACATAAGTCTTACGATCTGATTCTGCTTGGCTTGAAGTATCTTCAAGTATCTTCTAACCACATGGATGTTTACATCAGCTGATAGAATTTTTACCAACTCATACTGCAAATTATAAAATATTCACAAATGTTTATCAAAGAGAAAAAACACCATTGAAATGGAAATATGATCTACATTATTATGTTAAACAACAAATTTTTTTTTTAATACGTTAATCATACGGTGTTATACACAGAATACCTTTTTTTCATATCATTCTCTTTAAACTGTTAAATAATATGATTGTATTATACAATTAGTGTAAATTGAACTAGTTATTTCTTACAATGCTTTGGCAATATGTAAAACGTTTTTATATCATGCCAATAAAGCTTAAACTACTACAACTTCTTTCCATGTATCTCTTTCACCCAACCATTTTCTCAGATCCCTTGTTATTTTACTAGTTTTTGTTATTAGTTTCTGCACTTGTAATTACAATTGTTTACTGTTTTTTTATCATAACTGTTTGTAGGTAAATTAAACTACATTGGATCAAGCCATCAGTGGTGGCACCTATTAATCATTCTGGCATTTTACTGGTGGCACTACAGTAACACACAGTTCCTTGAAATTAGGCACTTAGACACTTGCAGCCCTCGAGCTCTAGAGCTGCCACCTATCAAGGCAGAACACCTGCCGAGCTTGATGACTATAGCCAATCACTACAGTTCAAGACTATAGAAATTTTAGTTGTCCTCTGGATGACAAGCCAAGTGACTGTGACATTGTTGATTGTTACTAGGAAAACCAGTATCAAATATTGTTAGTAAATAAACACAATAATAATAACTGGATATTGGTGTGATTTGAATTAGTTTTGAAGGCAATGAAAATAATATAAGTAACAACTAACAATTTTTATTTTGCGGGAAGGGGAAGGCAGGCAAGCTGGCAAGATGAAGCAAATTCAGCCATCTGATTGCTTGGTTAAGGAGAAGGAGTTTTGATCTTGCCTTGTTGTCATTTACAGCGCATTGGTTACAAGCAATTTTATGCTTCGAAACATACAGGGCTTGAAATTGCGACCAATATGGTCGCCAATGCGACTAACTTTTTCTCCTTGGCGACTAAATATTGACGTAAAGTCGCCACTTTGGCGACCTGAATTTTGCATGATTCAGATGTACAATAAAGCACTAATGTTTATATAAACTTCCTATCTCGTCTTGCTTTGCGTTCGTCGTAAAAGAATGTGCCAAATCGCACAAGCAGAAAGTTTTTAGAGAAAAATTAATTAGTTTGTCTGCTCCTGAAATTGTAACGCCACAGCTTCAAGAGGATGTCTTTGCTTGGCAAGATAGTTTTGTAGAAGTATGCATTTTTTTGTTTTCGTATTTAAATTGTACGAGTGCGTCCCACGCCATGCTGAAGGATATCAAACATTTTCAAAAAACGGAACCTGAACATTATTTTGATTATACAAACTGGCGACTTAGACTTTGCATTTGGCAACTACAGTTCTCCAGTTGGTCGCCAAACTTTTTTTTAACTTCGAGCCCTGATCACATAAGTTACTTTCTTTTACATCATGATATCTGATCAATAAATTTAGTTGTGAAAAGTAACCATGTTTGTAAGGAAAATAGTCTTAACATACAAAACTATGGGGAAGGGGGGTACTAAAACATTATTTGTTGGCCGGAATTCGACCTTCCAGCTAGCAAAAATTAATAGTTATAATTATGTAAATAAATATGTTTCAGTCCAAAGTAGGCATCAATACTAATGATATACAATCTGCTGATGTTCATGATGATAACGACATCAATGATTTCAAAGATTAAGCCATTGGGCCCAAAACACTACATATGCCATAACAGTAAATTATCTCAACTAGAGTTCATGAGTATATTTTATGTAGGTAAGCAGCCTGACTTATTTCTTAGGTGTTAGGTAAGTAGAAGTTAGATTTTGTTAAACTAGCTAAACCATGTGTATGAAAGGTTTTTACTGTATTTTCTCTCAGGATGTGCTAGTCAATTACAAAACAGGATAGAACACCTCTTGTAAACCATGGTCACTCAAACTGCCTCTCAGCTTGCAAGGCTCTCGCATCCCATTTCATATCAGTACCCCATTCCCAAGAACAGTTGAAACTAATTTTTTTTTTTTCTTTTCAGTTTGAAAGTCTTTTACTCAGATATGTGGTGTATCAAAAATATGGAAAATTCATTTGAAGTAGATTTCGCACAGTTCTGGGTCTTTTCCGAAATTATAAGCTGATTGTACTGATTGTTAAAAAATACTGAATATAACTCTGCTGCTACAGTTCTGTGTGACCAGTTTGTGTTTCTTCATTACCAGAAGAAGAATGTTTTTGGCTATAAAAATACTGATGGGCAAGCAGAACTGAGTTCTTTGCAGAAATTGTAGACATCTCCATTGCACTTGCCACCCATTCAATTGCATTCACATAAAACACACCTTCATCTAAAGCAAAAGGTTGAAAGGTTTCAGGTGGAGAAAAATGAGGATATGCCAGCCACACGATTGATTTAAACTCCTTTCTATCAGTGAACAACTCATCAATCTGGGAGGTTGTAAGCTGCTGCCGGGAAAACACTTTTCTGACTTTCCTTTCAGATGAATTCAGCTTTTTTCCTGAGACAGGTGATAGCACACCGATTGAATTGAAAAAATTTTTTTGATTTTCTGTAGTAAAAATGCTTCCTGGTACATTTGCTTCCTCCTCAAACCCAAAGAAGAAGGAATTTATGCTACCAGTAAAAAAACTGGCCACAGTTTGTTGGAATCTCTTTACAACTTGTGGTTTGGGCCAGTTCTTGCACCCTGTACAGTTGAAGTAATACACATCCAATGGAAGTGCCACAATCACAACATCATAGGCTCTTAATGCTTGTTCTTTGTTAGTTTTCAGATAGTAAGCAGCATTCAAATCAGAATGAAATTGTTTAGAAATTTCAGTAACTTCTGTTTCTTTGTGAACCTTGGCTTTAGCAGCATTAAGTAATTCCTCACACACTTTCCAGTTGCCGCCCTCGACAGACCACAGGCCCCCCTGGGCACCAGCAAGAGATACTCCTCCTGTAGTAAGACAAAAACTTTAAAATTTAATATAATTAAATATCACTAAAGAATACTAGAGTGCTCTCTTTGGCACCAACCTAATGAATAAATTTGTTTGTACAGTGCTAAATTCATGGTCTGGTTTTATATAACTGAACATGGAACATGCTATATATAATCATTTCTCACACAATGTGGCCCCCCCAGGGGGGTACTCCCTATATTGGGGTGGTAGGTATCACCGTCGCAATTTTTAGAGGTTAAAATTGTCAGTCCGATATTTTTTTAGGGGTTGTTAAGAATAATTCTGTTGTAAACCAAGAGTCTGGTATTTTTAGGGTTAAACAAACCCAAGCTATTGGACTCCTGAACAGGACATTAATCTAGTGCAGGTTAGCCCCTAGCAGAAGCTGGTACTTAGTTATACAGCTGAGTCGACTGAAACAAGTCAGATAAAGTGTCTTGCTTAAGGACATAACACAGTGGTAAGACCAGGACCCAGTTGTTCAAAAGACAATTAGTCCTAATAAAGGGTTAGTTACCATCATGACAAGTCAACCAATAGTTTTTGTTAAGAGTTAACCCTGGGTTTGTGTTAATAGGCCTTTGAACAACTAGGCCCAGGGTTCAAACTTGGGACCCTAAGGACAAAAGGACAGGGGTTTATACATCATGTACTCAGTCCTCACCTTTCACTGCTACAATCTTTTCTTCAACCGACGACAAAAGTTTTAACTTCACAAACACAAACTACCTCATTATTATTGCAAACTAAGATACCTGCAAATGCATTTATGTCAGCATCCTGTCCGTAGTTGACCCTCATTACTGCTGTCACCAGTTCATCTATAAGGCGATCCTTTACACCAATTCCATGCAAAGCCTCTCGGACAGTCTGTTGAGTGTACTCATACATTTTGTTGCCTCCCATGGCATGTAACAGCTCAGGAACGGAACTAAATGCTCTTTTCTCTTTTTGGAAATCATAAATTTTTGAGAAATCTTTCAACATGCCTTCCACCCAACTGTTCATTGTGAAGAGGTCAAACCCATAACACCATAGCAACTTAAGATAGTTAATTATCTTCCAAGTACTTCCAAGGAACACAAACTCAGTCCCATTATACACACCCATCCGTGAATTGGAATCAATTGTGCTCTTGATTTTCTTCAATCCTTAAGTTTAAAAGTGCAATTCAATTAATTCAACTTCATTTCAAAATATAACTATGAGCCTAAGCCAGGAAATGAAAATCTGCTAAAATGAGGAAAAAAAGTGTATTTAGATGAACTTATTTATATTCATTACTATCCCCGAATATTTGTCTTAAGCTGTATAATATGAAGGTTATTCCATACAGATACTTTTTGATTAAAATTTTTTAGTGATTGGTTCTGCTGGACTGAAACAGGTTTTACTGCAATTTTATTTCTTATGATTCTTGTTCTTCGACTTTGGTCCGTTTAGAATCAGGCAGTAGTATATTCGGATAAACTTAATCGTCACCTCCCAACACAACATTTACAAATGGCATCTAGGGGGGGAGGGGGAGAGGAGACTTTATAAGTTACTTTGGGATAAGAAGAATAAGTTATGTATGCTACTAGGGTATTAAATAAGAAAAAAAAACCTAAAAATACCAAAGTGTGAAAATTTTTGACACTATAAAACTCCTCACAGCATTATATTAATTTGAAAAACCCAGGAGAAAACTGTAGAGAAAAACATGCTCTTTAATATTTATTTTGCATCCCTAAAAATATCGCTCATCTAAATTAAGTTTAATTTCGATTATGACAAGCAACCATAACACACCTATGGAGGAAGAACCCCCCCCCCCCCAAGAGGGGTTATTGAGTCTCTTGCGTTTACAATTGATTCTGAACCATACTCTTTCCGGCATGTAACCAGTTCAGGAAAATTTCGGTTTTTATTATTAAGAGGTTTTTTTTGTTTGATCAACTCCTCATAACTAGATGTCCAGCTTTTTTTATATATTGTGTAAGGTTAGGAGAAGTACAAATAAATAATATGCGTGACTCGAGGACTACTTAAGCTAATTTACAGAACAACCATATGAAGAACATCTTACCTAAATCTTTGACAAATGATCCCATGTACTTGTTAGCCGGGTGAATAATCGAGCCACCAGCCTCATAATGGTGGCCTTCGATGTCTACAGTCGCTAGTCTCCCTCCAATTCTATTCGTTTTCTCGAATACGTCGATTGAGGCGCTCGAACCGAACACTTGACGTGTAAAATACGCCGCCGACGACCCGCCAATGCCGGCGCCAATAATTGCAACTCTGACTCCTGTCACTTCTTCAGCTTTGCAGTGTAATCTCTGTTTACTAAACAGAAGCACTGGTAAAAGGAGAAAGCCGCTACCGATTCCAAACTGTATAAACCTCGCCATTGCAGTTCATCAAGCACCGTACTCCACAGGAAGCCCACACTTGAAAAAAGGAAAACCTAAAAAAGGTTTCGGGGAGGGAGGCACAAAATTTTATTTGTCACGAAACTAGAATTTTAATAAATAAGCCCATTCACGAGTCATAAAATTAATGAAAGGAAAAGTGAAAAATAAAGGCTGAATACTGCAATCGCGAGATATTAACCATCGGACAAAAGGGTAACGTAACATTAACAACCTGGAAAGAAAAGGGGGATGGGGAGGATGTGGCGAAGATTATTAAAGAAATGAACTAAGTTCCATCGTAAAAAGAAAACAATTCGCCAACTGGACGATAGTGATCTAACATGCAAAGGAAAAATACATACAGTGATTTTAACAGACGAGCTCGACAAACGCTCATAAAAATATAGGTAGTCATGGACAACCTTACTCTTTCACGCTGCACCTCAGAAAGCCCTTCAATTTCCCCCAAAAGCTATGTAAATGTAAGAATTTATGGCTACTAATAACAGTAATATACAAATAGTATATAGTATACAAAATTCAATTTCCCATACAATTGCTTAAAAAAATCCGGTTGGCGTTCAAATATCGTGACGGGTCCCGTGGGTTACCTGTGATTATAGTATTCTGTTTTTTAAAAACACATATACTACGAGGCCGTCTGTGAGGTGTGATGAATACCGAATAAAGCCGAAGTTTTCTTAAAACACTAGACGTATAAGGGGTTGTGCCATGGCTATCATAATTTGTAAAACTTTTGCAAATGAAGAGTTGTTTACTAATGGAGTTCGAATACTGTATTGGATTTGGCTCGTTGACATTCATTGGTCAGTTAGTTAGGAAAGAGGTCAAAACAATGGTGTTTTTAAGGAACCCAATTTTGTCGGGAGAGGTTGTGGGTGGCGGCACATACCCCCCACCCCACCCCTCCCCACTTTTTCAGAGCTCAAATTCTCAAAACCTGGTTTAAAAGTAGTGTTGTTTTTTTTTATTGTATTATGGACTCCTCTCTCCACGAAGAAGGCGTTGATGCAAGCACTTTATCAATGTCTATTTTATTGAATATGATATTTGCTCCTGAAATTCAGCATTTTTGAAAAAAGGTGGTGGGTGGCGGCACATGATACCCACCCACTAAATTGGGTTCCTAGGAAGTACCATTGTTTGACCTTGTGCCACCCACCACCTCTCCCGACAAAATTGGGTTCCTTAAAAACACCATTGTTTTGACTTCTTCCCTAATAACAAACGCATTGAGGATACCAAAAAAGTTAGTATGTTATATTTTTTTGTCTTCATCTTAGGTTTTGTGTCTTAATTCTCTGTATAGGGGAAGAAATCCTTGAGCTGTTTACTTGTGGTCATAATTACTGAAATGACCCGCTGCAGCAAAAAGTCCGAATAAACAAAGACGCGCGAGTCTGATCATGGAGACACTGCCGTGTTTGTAGAATCGTTCTGGGATCTTTGGCGAGAGCAAATAGTGTGGCATTAATCGGGGCATAACACACAGTGTAGGTTGGTATGATTGTATCGCATGGCTGTACTAGTTCTGTGAGCAGAGTGGACCAAACTTGGTCATCTGCGCGCCGTTGGTTGTCTTGGAAATTAAGACGTTTTGAAAGTACGAATACAAGAACGACCCGCTGAAAGATTTTTCAATTTTCATAAAACGTACGCTTTCATCTTTTTCTATTCAAAAAGCGTTACTCGCACAGAATCAAAAACAAACTAGCCATACGAGATCGAAAAGGGCAACTGTAAGAAGTGAGTTCTTTGGGAGCTGTCGTTCATTAAGTTTCTGTCCTTGTAGCTATTGGTGCAGTACGCATGCGCAAGACAACAGGTGGCATTTTGCTGCCCTGATAAGTGAACACATCAGCATGACAATGAGACGGCAGCACCCTGGGCAGCACCAATTAAGGCTTTTTAAAAGCTTATTTACGACAATCTACAGTGCTAGAGGCTAAACGGGTTATTAAAGCATGCTGTTGGTTAGCGACTAGCTAAACAGCCACATGAAAACGAATATCAAATGAAATTGGAAATTTTTATTTAAACAGATTTAGTATTTGTAATTATCAGTCAGATGTGCACGCCGGGGTTAGAACATATACGCTCGCTGAAGACAACGCCATTTTTCATAGTTATCGACATTCACTGCATGAAGACACCTCCATTTTTCATAGAGTTCATGATCGATAGAAACAATTCAACCCGATAGAAATTAATTTCCTGTTACGCAGCTTATCATGAACACAACCAACTTTACAAGCCCTCTGAACTCATCATACCACAAGAACATAACAAGATCTATGGCCTTACCTCAATACTGGGCTGAACCCGTCGCCTTAATGATAGCAAGACTTTGTATTATGGCCGGAATAGCATTTTTTGGAGTTCTTGGAAACATAATGGTTTTGATAGTAATGTCAAAATCTTCCCCCATGAATTTTCCAATGACAAGTTATATTTTCGACTTAGCTGTTGCCGATTTGGGAATTCTGGCAGTCAATTTCCCTATTGGCGTTGTTAAAGAACAGATCAACACTCACTGGGTGCTTGGAGAATTCTTATGTTTGACTGTAAACCCATTGTGTGAGGTGTTCTACGGAGTGTCGATATGGTCTATTACAGCAATTGCTGTTGAGCGGTATCGCTCGATCGTCGGGAGTTCTTCTCTGGTACACCAAACATCCAAGCGACAAGTCATAGCAATTATAGCCACAATTTGGATCGCCTCTTTTCTTATCATTTGTTTGCCAGTTTTTCTCTCGGTGAAATATTCTTCTGAACAAAAAAAATGTGACACCGTGTTTTCACAAGAATTCATGCTTCAACTGTACTTTGTAACCGAAGTGATATTTTGGTTTGTACTGCCTCTGAGTGTAATTTCGTTCACGTACTATAAGATATCCAGACGTATTGCCCAAAGTAGCGAGTTCCATCGCGCTATGCAGAGTCAGTTGGAGCGAAATGAAATTTATGGCGGGCGAAGACGTCTCGAGGCGACTGGCACAAGACAAAACAACAGAGCAATGAAAATCCTCACCCCACTCGTCGTTGTTTTTTCCGTCACTATGCTTCCGCCAAATGTTTTTCGTCTGGTATTTGCATTTATGCCTTTAATATCACATCATAAATACTTTGTGCAGCTCTATAACATATTTCTCATATTAACTGTTGCCCAGTCAGCCGCTAACCCAGTGATTTACTGCCTGGTTAGCAAAGAATTTCGCCAAGGAGTTAAGAAGATTGTCCCAAGATGTCTTACAGTTGGGGCGTTTAGCAAAACGGAGCGTTCTCGAGGAAGAGAACTACATCCAACATCAATATTTACGATCAAGAACGTTTCTGTTACAGAAGGTTTCTCGGCAGTTGAACTTGTCGATATTCGAAACATAACTCCGCAATGAATACTTTTAAGCTTAAATCTACTGTGAAATGTGAACGACTTTAATTTAAGAGGTTATATTTGCGCGTATCCGATAACTAATGCCCTCAGTTTAAGAGGAACTATTAAAGTGGCAGTCATACAATTAGATCGGCTAAGTTTTGTAAACTAAAACAGTGTAAACCTGTTCAAGAACAATAACGAGTGTCGCGATGACAAGTATAGGGGTTTAATAATAGCAAAGATGTAGCTTAAATCATGATCAGTCATCGCCGAAAGGGGGCCGACTACAGCGAGTTTCTGATTTAATTATACTTTTGAAGCAGTTAATGCCACTCATAGATCTGAAGGGATAATCCCCGAAAATCCTTTTCTTACAATATCTAGCAGTACCGGGAGTGTGTTATAACGCACTCGCTATCCCGTATTCGATGCTTTCTCTTACAGCTCTAGCGTATTGACACTGTATCTATAGTCCATAGGGGTTAGATTAAATTGATCGTAAGCCTAATTTAAGCCAGCTTAGACACTTCAATCGAGCTTCTTCTAAACAAAATGAGCCAAAGAAGTGGCAAATTTAATGTGTTTTTTTTCAGTTATCTGCCAACAAATTTTACTGCTCATTTCTTGAACAATTAAACTCTGTGAATACCTTAGCTTCTAAAATCAGTAGCTTAAAATTTAGAAAGAACCATTTATTTTTCTTGTCTTGAAAGACAAGAATAATATGATTCAAGTAATCCACAAGTTTAGAAATTGAAGTTTTTTCATAAAGTTAGGAAATGTTTCCGTTAGAATGCGCAGCAGGATTTTAGTTCTTCTCAATATGCATGTAATTGGAGCCTGCTGTTACAGATTTGTCCGCAGTCATAACATGATAAAATTATTTGCAGGGGTCGTATTAGTTCTACTGTATAAAACATACGAGTACTAGAATAATGATAAAATCTGCAGAATTTAATAAAGTGAGTAAACAGCAAATATAGCGTCTCGTTTCAAACCCACTGAGCTTCAATATAAGATCTTAATTTCTGCCCTCCCACACTAAACGATAATGAGATGATTTTTGCAACTCATAATTAAAGTCTTTAAAAATGCTTCGACAATATATTACACGCTTTTCCTACAAGAACAACTTTATAACAACAAAGAGGCTTAGATTGGCCAGAATTTAAGAACAAGTTAAGAACAGGCTGAGGCTTGGGCTCGATAGCTATTTTTTGGAAATAAAAAATCTTACCGTGAGCTTCGATCTTTAACTTTACAATACAGAATGAATAAAACAATGATTCGCAGTTTTTTCTCTTCTTTAAAAGTCATTACTATCCTTTGCTGTACACGTATACTTGCCTGAAGCCGGTAAGTTGGTTATGGAATACATTCATTGTCAGAATACATGCAAATGTACATGTAGCGTACATTGTATATCTTCAACAGGACATAGGCAAGCTTAACTTTTGCACTTCAAGATAAGAATAATTTAAGAACAATTAATGTAAGGTTCAAGTCGCGAAAAAAATAAGAACAAAGAGCTTCGGCAAAATTTAATGTTTTTTATCAAAAAATCCCGTGGGTATACGCGATTTTTCAGTGCAGTTTTCGTGGGACTTAGTTTATTCTAGATGTATTTTTATCTTAAACTCAAAGTTAAGTAATGACGCGGAGAAAATGGTCAGATAGTTCATGAGACAGGAGAAAAGGATTGAGGCTAGTTTCAACTGTACTATTTTTTTTTAGCAATAGTTGAATTTTTTAAAAAAACCATGATCAGGCCGGAGTGATTACATAAATTAAAAACATCCGCATGAGATGTTTGTTCTCTTAGCATAATCGTTTGGTTTCTTTCTCGCCTTGAGCCCAAACGTTCTTGAACATGAAAGGTATGCTTTGTTTTGAGCAAAATACGCATTTCAACACAAAGGGCTCTTCAATTTGTAACACGAAGGCAGCCATTCTAGGGAATGTAGCTCCATTTAATTTTATCTGGGTCGGGACCCCGCCCGCCCGCCGGCTAAGAGAAGCGATGGGCATTGGGAACGAACTTGATCGCAGCTGGCCTAAGCGGCTAAGTGTTTGTCAAGGCATTCAGACTCGTCAGCGGTAAACGAAGGTAACGTGTGACGTAGGTTATGGGGGGCGAGCAAGTGCTTGAACTGTTTTTGTGTGTAAGAACACACGGTACTTAGAATATATATAGTGCGTCGTTTTTCAAGATTTTCCAGAGGGGCATACCTTCCGGACCTCTTAGGATGCCCTTGGTACTTAGGGCCCCTAAAGTTTTGAAGTTTTGCCGGATACTTTGACCGGTCGGCCCTTCTGCAGTTACCAGTTAAATAAAAGTCAAAAGTTTAAGATGTAAAATTCGTTGAAGATGATGTTCGATGTGCAGTGGGACTCCGTTAATACTGTCACCAACAGGCCAGAAAAATCTGTCCATATAATGACAGGGTGACCGTACTAACGAGGTTTTTTATAAGGAAGAGTATGGCCTTTCGACCGGTGGATCAAACAAAAAGTGATGGTTATAACGGGGTGGCAAACTCGTGCGGAGTAGGGTTCAATTCAATGTCCAGTCATGGCCGCACCAGTGATGAGACAACAACTTTTCGCTATAAGCAGAATGACAGTCCTGAAGTCAGTCCCAGTTCTAGTCAAATTCATCTAGTCTGTGAAGAAAAGGGAACCAGGCTCCAAAACTGTCGTTCATAACGAATTCATAACTAATTCATGTTTAAGACTGACATCAGTTTGGAATAACAGAAGTGTACTATCTACAGAAGAGATTCACTTGTTCATATTCTGCAAAAATGAGTTAAAAATAGCTGAGTAGCAGATCCAAGATGGAGGCCGCCATATTGCACTAACGTCAAAACAGCAAATTGTCAAAGAATCAACTCTTGCATTGGGCGGCTTGTTCGGACTATTTTATTGCTAGCGTTTTTTGTAAAATTATCCGATTATAGAATAAAATAACGTTTTTTAAGGAGCTGGTAAAATGCTTGCTCCGATGAAAAGTATTGCTTCCCTAATATTAACATCTCGAACGCTGCGATCATAGGCGGCGGAACCGGGGAGTGGGCACTAATGGGGATGTACCATATTGTTCCAATTATCCGCACGAGTTTGCTTTCTTTCCATTACAGTTTGACGTTGTGATGTCATGGATTAGATCGCGAGCGCAAGCATTGCGACTTTTTAGCGTTCATCTTCCATGTTATCCTTAAGGATCCGGCTTGAAGACACGCCCTCAAATGACGTTTCAGGAATTCCAAAGACGTTCTTAAACATGTAAAAAAAACTATTTTGGAATATAGTTTCTAGCCACAGTATTCTTATAAAAAAAGCTCTTCTAAACAAAAACGTTACGTAAAACTAAAGAGAACATAAGTCAGTTCCCTTAATACATGAAATGTTAGAAGCTCATTGTAGCAGGTAAACAAAACACTCAAAAATAAGCATTTCCGTCAAAAAACTGTTTATATAAGATCTAGAAAAGAAATTAGAGTCACGAAATTGTCGTTGGGGCCCAGAAACTGATATATTAGCTTATTTAGGAGTCTAGATTGGAGTGCATGCATTTTTATGTTGATTCGGTTTAAACTAACAGAGTGTATTCATTTACTTTAATTTGTCATTAAACAACCTGGCAAAATGTTTGTGGTTTTGTTATACATTACTGCTGATGTATTATAAAGACAAAATTAATGTAATCCTATCATTAAACTTGCTAATATTGAGTGTCCCGCCTGTAATCCTACGCTCAAACTACGTTGGTGGTTCTCAAAGTTGTTTCCAAAGGATATTGTGTATTACTGATTTTTCAACCTCGTGGTCTTCCGTTTCTATCGTTCTGATTGGTTCATTT
The DNA here is from genome assembly GCA_026413305.1 of Hydrozoanthus tunicans. Lineage (NCBI taxonomy): Eukaryota > Metazoa > Cnidaria > Anthozoa > Zoantharia > Hydrozoanthidae > Hydrozoanthus > Hydrozoanthus tunicans. Next base: position 23,154 of record JAOBAT010093749.1, on the reverse strand, counting down.
GATCCCCTTTTTAACAGCTTATATACCGTACTGACCATATATGGAAACTGATTGTGAAGTGTTGCAAAGCTGAAAAATGGTTCTAAATAAACTTTTGCTGTAATTTTCTAGTACCGATAGGTTTGGAAAACTCAAGATATTTGGTAAAACAATTACTCATATGCATATGTATTTCGCGTTTGTTGGATATGGGATTGTTGGTAATATAGCCAACTCGGCATTACACGCCTCTTTGGCTATTTATTACCGTCTCATATCAACGCGTGCTTGAATTTTTGAATAACTGTTTAAAACTATAAACGTTATAACGAGAAGCCATTCATTATTAATGATTTACCGTGTTAATATTCTGATATCGCGAGCGTCATCCGAAAGTTATCTTCAAAGGAACAGGGAAACATAAATATTGATCGGCTATAGCCCACTCGTTATTACATGTATGATAAAACTGTATGCCCGGATAATATGGTCATTTTGATACTGTATTGTTTCCCTACATAAGAATTGAAATTGCTTTGAGTTGATGGCGAGTTGTATTTGTCTAGAAATATTCTGTTTCTTCAAGCTAAACGTTTTGCAGGTAAAATTGTGTAAGAAAACTTGAGAATGAGATAGTACTGTAATTTTTTACCCCAATTTTGAATACTTTATTGAAAGACATGTTTATTGTTTCATTTTTTAACATAACTAAATTTATAAACCACTGCAAAAATGCAAAAATAGAAATTATTTTAAACAAGGCATTGCTGGTAGCTACTCAAAGTCTTCAAAAAGAGCAATCCCATATCAGGCCCGTCGGAACAAAACTGACATTGGGGGGCAACGAGCATAGCAGAGAAGAGCAGTCAGTATTAAACTCAAAATTATTCTAACATAGAAACTATGAACGACAAGGAATTATTCGGTTTCCGACGGAGAGATTACGTTTCCTCAAATAAATAATAAGTGTGCAGTAACGTTTGCAATCGCACACTAAGCATAAAAACTAGCTAGTTACTTTCACTTAAAGTCCCTATCAAGCTTATTTTTTTACTTTTTAGATTAAAACTATTGTCATCCGTGAACTCGAAATTCAAATAACCAAAGAAAATTTCCACGTCTAAGTATGCTTTTGATAACAGAAAGATCGGAATGTAAACCTTGACCGAGTAGGCCGGGGACTGGTAACCTGTGACGTAGCAGCAGTGAGTTATGTGGTTTTTTTAAAAGTATTAATTTCTGTTAGAAAATGTCGTAGAATTTTTATTTCAAACATTTGCAAGGGAATAATTCATTGATTTAAGCTATAACAATGTGGCTATTGTAGCCAGAATTGAATTTTTTGAGATAAAAAAAGATTTTCTCTCCTTCATGCCTCCTGCTACGTCATCGTTGCACGCCTCAAGTCTAAAAAATGTAACGGGAACGGCTAGAAAAGGTTTTATTTTCGAAAATTTCTATTATTAAAGGGTTCTACTTTTCATCTGGAACTTAAAAAAATAAGCTTGATAGGGACTTGAAAAACAGCCTAACGTGTATGATTGGTTAACTCAGTACACGGCCACGTGGCCAATGTCTTTGGCCATTAAACTCAAGTATCGTGGCGATAGCTTGAAAAGATTACTAGTCGATCATTCTATGGTGCTAACACTTGAAATAAAGAAAACTATTAATTGAAAATCATTTAAATCAAAGAACCTGGTTTTTAGTTCTATACAGGTGAGGTATGGTTAACATGGGTGGAAAACTTTCTTCCACCTCCTAGAAGAGGCAATTTTGCTCTTAGCTCTTTTAAGAGCGTGTTCGACCCCGCACTGTTAGACGCCGCTTCGTACTGCACCATTGGGTTTCTAGAAATTGTACTTTCGCAATCGTTATCTCCCTTGACGCAATTCAATCTGCGGATTGCTTTTGTCATTCGACAGGGGCTCCTGATATTCTTCAAGTTCTTAGTGGCGAAATAATACACCAGAGGATCTGCAGCTGAATTGATAACGACACCGAGCACGGACACGTTATAGAACACAAGAAAATACTTGTTTAAGGAAAACTCACTCCAAAATGCTACCATCAGCCGTAGAAGATTGATTGGGAACATAGTGACTACAAAAAGTATAACTATCGGTGTGAGAATTTTCTTTGCTCTGTTGTTAAGTTCCATTCTTTGACGAAGGGTACTGTTCTTGTTTGTAATCTTAGTCTGAGATCTGTTTCGCTTATTTCGAGTCAAACTATCGTGAAATCTTCTGCTAGCACGCAACTCTTTCGCGATTTGCAAATACGAAAGCATGATCATGCTAAGAGGTAGTAAATACCAAAACACGCCCATCACAACGTTGTAGATCTGAAACATTGAGACCGGCCAATTAGGCCATTTAAAGAAACAAATGTCTTGGCCTCTTGCAGAAATTTCGACATATTTCATGACAAACAAAAGCGGCAAAGACACGACCACAAACGAAGTGATCCATATGGCCGCGATGATTGCTCGTTGGCTGGTCCTTGAAGAATGTCGAGCATATCGCATACTAGGAGCAATATAACGATATCTTTCTAAAGCAATGGCTGCAATGGACCAAATTGAAGAACCGTGAAAGATTTCCAAAACTGGATATACATAAAGACAAAACCCCTTCCCGAAAGGCCAATGGTACGGTAGCTGTTCCCTGACGATCGCTAATGGAAAATTTAGAAGCAGAACTCCAATGTCTGCAAAGGCAAGGCTCTTAATGTAATAACGTATTGCGGAGCGAACACTTGGTTCTCGGGTGACGGTACAACAGACTATCCCATTGCCACAAATGCCAAAAAAAGCAATCAGCACTTCAAACAAAATTCGTGTTATCATGACTGCTCGGGGCTCCTCAAGGTACGGCCACGGCTGGAGGTTTTGTACCGTTGTACTGTTGTTCATTTTGCTTTCTTTCTCATAAGAAACACAAAGTCTACTCTTTAAGTCCCATGCATCAAACGAAAAGCAGCCCTGTTTTCAAGCTGTGAACATCTTTTGTGTAAACTTTACAAATTAGACGCTAGTTTCTCTCTGGTGTTGACACTCAACCCGCACGCCAAACTGACTCGAACAGTTCTCAATGAACAACAGTTTTAAACATCCTTTCTAGTCCATTAGCAAATATCCATATCAGCCTACAATCAAAGTGGAAATCGGAAACGAATTTCACTGAAAAATGAAAGAGGCCTCAACACGATAGCTTTGCATCTGTCAAACTAATCTTCGGCGCCGGGAATTCCTTTTTCTGTCGCGAATGACCGTTTAATGTGATTTCTTCGAAATTGATATTTTAAGTAGCTTTTCAAATTGCTTTTCTTTATAAAGCTCTCCTGACATCCTGACGCCCTTGAACTCATATGAACGGGTACAAGCAAAGGACAAATTTGTTAAAAACCTCTACTTAGTTTACTGGTAGTCGTACGTTAAGCAAACATTAAAACAACCTTAACTGTAATCGAAGTATGTCGTAAAAAACATTTTAAGTGGTTATCTGCTGTCGAGTATTTATACGACTATTTGCTAGACATAATTATCACGACATCAAAATGATTCAAATGGCGATAACGTTGTCAAACCACACGATGATTACATTATAGCCGGATTCGTGCCAGTCTTGTTGCATCTTGAAGCTCGTCTGTGTTTCTGAGTTAATCCAGAGCTCAAGAAGGTTTTTCAACAGAACTAGAATGTTCTGTGTTAACTGTTTTAGTTTAAGAAGCTTTCTTTCATAGTTGATAACTGTTAACCATTCAATCAAGCGCCTAATAATAAGTTGTTTTTCGCTCTAATTGGAATGCAAGTTATGTGTCATCAGCTGAGAAGGCTTAATAGATTTTTTTATACATTTCTCGGATAAATTGAGAAGCTTTGGAAGCTAAGATTTTTTCATTTATCATGTTAAATCTAGCCTAATGGAATAATGGACTACGAGTAGAACTTTTCAGAAGAATTCAAAATAATGCTTCTGGGTAAGTAGAGGAAGTAACTTGACAACAAAAGCACTTTTGGCTTAGCAACTTAAAATATGTGCGAGCCATTACAAAATAAGCACTTAATTAGCAAAATGGAGGAACGAACATGAAACAAAGAGGAAAATCCGATCACAACAACATACAAAAACGTTGAACTACATTGAAATGCTGTTCGATAAAACGTAAGTTAAGAAACAAAAGAAACTAATATTCAACGACTTGCCGAGAAATCTGTAATGAAAACAAGCTTAAAAATGCCTTATACATGTATGATCATGCAATAAACATACAGACTCTCTCTTTCACACTCTCGATCTAGCAATTTCCATATCATCTTACATCGAGTTATCAAAGAAAATATTGTTTAACACTTTAGTAAAAGTCTTTACTCACAGAGATTGCCGAAAATGATGATTGTAATATAATTTAGTTAGAGAGAACACATTCAGGAGCATATTGTTGGGGAGAATGGGATCGAGTTAGATGTTCCCAGCCGGTACATTTAAAGTATGTCTGCAACGTTGCGCGGAATGGAGGAATCGCACCGTGTAGCCACCTCTGAAATTGTTGCACGCAACGTTGCGCGAATTAGATACCGAACCAACTCCTGCAACATTGCAAGCAACGACGGATTTCACCGTTGTGCCACACGAAAAAATTCAACATGCATGTAATGTTGCATCCTGTAGCCGTACCTTTACCTATGGGTTTGTGGCCGGCGAAGGAAAGATCTCGACGCAAAATCGAGGTGGTTAGCTGTTTAATGACGAGGTTACCAACAATAGTTAACTTCAAAGTGCAACAACGTTACAACGAAATGTAAAATACGGGTCGAAACTGGCAAAACCACCAAAAAATAAGACCTAAATAGTAAAAGGTTGGGTTTGGAATTTCATCTGGAAAAAGGGCCGATAGCATCAGCTATTTTATGAGCTTCAATTTTAGGATCTGATTTTACGTTAAGACAAACACAAACAGGTGTTCCATTCTTCCTTCACTCGCCTAGTCTTTTGAGGTCAAACGCCAAGAGCATTCAACAAAAAAAAGTTTTGAAAATTGCTTGGAACCTTTTTCTCCAAACGGATTGCGTTGGTAGGAATGCTACAAGTAGCTTATCTTTCCTGGATAAAAAAACTAAGACTGACTATTATCTTATATCTCAGTAAAGAGTTGCAGGTTAGCTTAGTTTTATGTAAAGCAGGCCTTGCACTTTGAAATGTCAAGTACAGAAAGAAATATTAAAGAACTTTGTAGAAAGCCATGTTTTACACCAGCTTTAGCTGATCAGTGCTGCAAAGTTTAGCCTTTTTTGGCTTTGTTCAATTTTGTAATAATAGGCCGTACACGGAATTCAAAAGATCAGGCAAATATTTTAGGAGAGAATTATTATCCACAGTAATTTTGATAATCCAAAAGTGTTGAAAACTTAGTTTCCGACAGAAAAGTCTTCAAATTTCGAGGTTGTTAGGAAACTTTCTTTCAAACACATTCGATAGTGATCCTACGCAGACAGGCAAAACATCAAGAAAGAAAGTTTTCAAGTCTCCAACTTCTTATGCTGTTGGGTGAACTTCCTTTGCCAAAGGTACTTGCGTGACAGCCTCATTGAATACCCTTGAAATGTCAATTTCTGATCCTGAACTGTTAACGAGCAAAGTCCTAAGCTCATTTAAGCTCATTTGCATTATGTTAGGATAACATAATAAGTTTGACATAAGAGCCTATTATCTAGATGGCCCGGTGATGTAACATTACAGAATAATTAATCAATGAATCAATAAGCCCATACAATAATGTAAAGGAATCGATACGTTTGAGCAGATGTCCAAAAACAGATAATCTAACTTGATTAATATGCAAAATATGCTAGGCAGTTTTACTGCAAACGAAGTGAAGCATTTCAAGATATAGAACTTTTCTTTCGGAGACAGAAATACCATTTTGATGTGGTGGTGAAACATACGAAGCTATCAACTAGGCATCAATCATTGAAAATGGAAAACTCGCAGTTGCCGTGCATCGCCAATCAAGATTGACAGAGTCAATCAACCACTTTTCTATATTGTTCGCTAAATGACCTTGAAGTATCTGTTACAAAATATCTTGCAGTGCTGCCTGATGATCGAGACGTGGGTAAAGTACCTCTTTCAGGTACTAAATAGTTTGAAGTAACATGCTGTGAATTCGATCAATAACTGATTGTGTCTTCGAGTTAACAGCGATGCTTTGGTTGCATAATAAAGAAGAAAGAGCCATCAAAAGCATATGCATTGCTTTCCTCTCTAAAGTTCGTTGATGCTTGATGAATGCTTCCTTGCTGTGAATTTGAAGCATGCATTATTCATGTCTTTATTTAACCTTTATCTCAAAGACTACTCCATACATTGCAACTTCGTTCGATTGTTCGAGAAACCAACAAAAAACCTTACGCAGACGCTGATTGGCCTACAGTGGTCGAACTAACCATATGTTGAATATCAGAAATACCGGGAGCAAAAAGCAATGAATTCATTCCCTGATTGGCTTCGAGAGGCCGAACCAACCATATGTCAACGAGCGTCGTGGGCGTTAGGTGACAAAGATTGCCTTTTAGTTATGTACTAATAAGGTGTATGCTAATTTTGGAAAAATCGTTATCCGGATTCTGAATCGAATAAAGTCATTAAAGATTTTCGTTTCTTTGGTAAAATCTAAAAAGGGATTATGAATCCAATGCTTTTTCCTGGATCATTACACTTCTAAAAAGCTTAATAGTTTGGGCGCTCAGCTTTTCCTTATAGATTGTGATCAATTTGAGACTCCAAAAGTGTTCTTTTTACAACTATTCGTCTATCGTATTTTTTAGAAACAGTTTGCAACATTTTCGAAAAGAAACAATTCATGAATTGTGTGCAATGCTGCATTCGATATGGTCGATGTTGGCCAGTGTCAGTATAGAAGTTTTGACGTAACACTCTGCTTACGGCTTATCTTTTAATCTTGTGCGTGATCTGGACCTGAAACAGCTAAAAACAAGGAATAAAACATTCTAACCAACGTGTGTTATTTATAGACTGTTGACTTAAAGTCCCTATAAAGCTTATTTTTTTAAGTTCCAGATGAAAAGTAAAATCCTTTAATAATAATGATTTTTGAAAATAAACCCTTTTTCGCTGTTCCTGTTACATTTTTAGGCTTGAAGTTGGAGCGTGTAAGACTGAACCAGCAGGAGGCATATGACGTAGCATGAGGCATGAGGCAAAGGCAATCTTTTTTTTGTCTCAAAACATTGGATTCTGGCTGCAATAGTCGTATCACTATAACTTTAATCAACAAATTATTCCCTTGAAATTGTTTAAAATAATTTTTTTCTTATCTTTCTTAATAGAAATGAAGCTTTTTAAACAAAATCCGTTTAACTCACTGCTGCTACATGACAGGTTACCAGTTCCCAGCCTACTCGGTCAAAATTAACATTTGTTAAGCCGTAGATAATTTCTATAGTTATTCAAATTTTGAGTTCAAAGATGACAAAATGTACAGTTTTGATCTAAAAAGTAAAAAACTAAGCTTTATAGGGACTTTAAATATCTAACTTAAAATTTTGCGTACTTCAACCCCGTATTGATCTCTCTTGGTAAAGCGTGGTATTTTTACTTATCCCGCATTAATAGTTCTTCAGGTTTCGTACCGAAGGCTTAAGAAAACTTAAGGAAATTTAAGAAAAAATTGGGTGCAAAAGTGCGATTTAAGGCGACCTAAGGCGATTTAAGGAAAAATGGGGTATAAAAAGACTGCGACTTAACGACGCGGAATAGGCCTAAGTGACTTTCTCTTTTACAGGATAAGTGTGACCTGAAGCGAAGCAAGAAAATTTATCGCCGGTGGCCATTAGAAAGTTGTTACAAAGATCACATTTTTTGTGACGTTGAACACATTGTCCCCTCTCTGCAGCTTCTCTTTGCGGCCTAAATTTTGACAGAGCCAGGAGTTCCTTAAGATTCCTGGTTCTCATGCCTGTGCCGGAAAGCAGGCATAATAGTGATTTTAGCGGGAAAGCTTGTTGGAAAAAAGGCGACTCATAAACAAGATTGCTATGCTTCTTAATTACTTGAGATATAACTGGCAGTCTCGGCCGGATTGTAGTCAAGAACTAGGAGTATTACCTTTCAATTTACTTTTTCTCTAGGATTCAGCAATTCAGACCTATCTATCCGAAAAGCCTTGATAAACTTCCCTTCAATGAGTCGAGAGGGGTATCCTTTTCTTTTCAGATAAGATTTGTATTCTAATGCGCGCTTATCTCGCCAATCGCGGGATGAACGATTCCCATGAAGTCTAAGCCCCGGCGACCCCATAGGGCACTGTGCGCTTGCAGTTGATTCAGGTGAGAGCTATCATATGGTAAATAAAGGCCGAGTACACATCAGTACTAACAAAACCATTTTCTAGACTTAAAGTGGTGTACATCTAATTCGTTAAGGGTCTTGTCTGAAAATACCAGCGTAAATTTCAATAGTGGGATAAAGGTTGTTGAAGTAGTTGGCGAGTTCTTGTAACTTCTGCCCTTCGTGTGTTCACACCTCAACTACTTCCTCCCTATAGCATCACCACAGATTGGGCTTAATGGTCCGGCCCCCTGTACAAGCTAATTCATCGATAATAAATTAGCATAACTACAAGCATTTTTGCCCCCGTTGAGAGTCCCGTGACACTGGACGCAATGTTTCCCCCCAAACTCACTATTATTATATGCTAAACAAACTTGAATCGCTTCTAAAATGCAGTCGATGGAGGGGGACAAATTACTCACTATCAAAGCCTCGCTTACAACAGATAAGCCTAAACAATTATTCGGAAGCATGGCGACAACATTCCATAAAACCAAAAGAGTTCCTGATGGGAGGGGCCCCTTCTTTTTCAACTTATCTGTTTTATTAATGAGGTCTGTAGTATCTTTCAAGAAAGATGGTAATTTCTGGGCAAGTGGCTTAAGATAGAACTCGGTGAAGGCAGATATCCGTTCAATAGTCGTGCCACAACATGAAGTATGCCAACAGACATGATATCTATGCCTTCTCACGCTAACTCAAGGCTAGGCTTGATCAAACGCTCACGACATGTATGAAATGAATGACTTCTTCAACAACAAGAATGTAACACTTGAAGGGTGGAGTGCCGGATGGACTACTGCGACAGGTGCTTTTTAAAGATCGCCAAACCACATACAAGGCTTAGAAATCATTTTTGAACTGACCCTTATGTGCCCTCGTTTTTTTGTCGGTGTTTTTTGTAAGCCAAGCCAGTTGAGTATAGACAAATTTTTAAAAAAATGTAAAGTGTATTCAACTATCACCGTTTGTCTAAAACTTACGGGCATAAAAATTTCCGAAAGTTTTTAAAAGGTGCGAATATTTTAAAGTATAAAAACTAAAGCAGCAAAGAAGAGAAAGGTGGGGGCGGGCGTGGGTGGGATTAACTCGTAATTTTTTTCTTCATGCACACTGTAAATTATTATTTACTTGGGGGAAAAGCGTGTTCCTAAAAGTGTGAAAACTCCTCACTCTGAATTACTGCTTAAGCAGCGATTTTTTTGATACACTCAGCCTGCCTTCAGGACGACGACGAACTTAGAGAGGTGTCCGTCTTATAGAGACTTAAAATACAGTAAATGACTGAGAAAACGCACGGCAGGGACCAAGATTTGGTGTCCGTTTTATAGAGGTGTCCGTCTTATCGAGGTCTCCTGAGGGGTTAGACTGTATACGTATATAACATACGTACATACTGTTTCAGTGTTTGAAAATAAACTGGCCAGCAGTGTTCAAAATTCCTTTCTACTACCCCCTCAGTGAAGCTTCCCGGCCTTAGACCCCTACGCTTTTTTTTTACCAATCCATAATTATCATTCCTGGACATGCAAGCGGTTGTTGAGAACAATATGAACAACAATCATAAATGATTTCATGACAGAATGTCAATACTTAGTACGCCAAAACGAATAATTTATTTTACTGGAAATGAATGCATAGAGTGCAACAGCTTTTCAGTCCGGAACGTTGAATCTGACGCCAATAGTTGACATTTTTGCAAACTAACTCATTAAGCCGCAAAGCGGCTTTCTGCAAGGATTTTTAAATTTAGCTGCATGGTCTTTTGATGGTCCTTTTTTGACAAAATGCCTTTCTTTCTGAGGTGAGTTATGAACAGCATTGTATACTGTTGTTCTTAAATAGATATAACAATAGTAGTAAACGTTCTTGCCGAAAAGGCGAAACAGATAAACACAGTTTGAACGCCGAAGACGTGTTCTGTGGAGATATTTCTTTGTCTCCTTCGAATTCAACCGGAGGGAGAAAGAGCAAAATGTTATACCGTTCTCTATTTTTGTTTTAAGAAATCCTATTGGTGATAGAAGAGCGAGTAATGTGTTTCCATTCGTAGAATATTGAAGTTACTGACACAGCCTGTCCAATAACTTTTGACAACCGAAAGTCGAAGTCGACTACATACGTCGGCGGTTGAGAACTTTCGAATAAGGACAGAAGGGATTAAGTTAAGAGCGACTGAGAGATTTTAATGTGTAATGCTAAAGTATGGTATGAGCGATTCAAAAACTATAAGATAGAGTTAAAATATGATTGTTTAATTCGCAGAAGTGAATTCCAGCCGATTTTAGTATGAGTTCGACTGCAGGAGAACAAGAAATTTTAATGTTTGTTCCTACTGCACTAATTCATCTCTAATCTGTTGCGTGTATGTAATTTGCGTTGCTTGACCCATTAACTCGACTTACGCAATTTATTTATAACTTTTCTCTTAGAGTTACTCCAGTTGTTAACAATTTTGTATACACACTGCATGATATGATCATGAATTGAAGATTTTGCAAATAATATGCAGACTTCAACTTGCGCGTGACATCCTTGTGTTGTTCCAAGTTGACGTTGTTCAGAGACAAGATTAAAGACTATTTACTAAGTGTTTTCATTTTAATTGTCATTAAACTTACTTCTTATTTTTAAATATGCAAGTCTTGGTCCTGGAAGACATGAATTTTGTGTAATAAAAGTTAATACACCGGTATGTCATTACCTCGTCGCGTCAAGACGGAAGTTAAAACTGTCCATTTTACATTCACTACTTTATCTCGGGAATACTGAATAATAGATTGGATGCTCTTGTTTCCTGTTAATTTTTTTTACGCATAAATCCTATAAATATATCGCTAAAACATTGGCTGTAACTCTTATATTTTATTTTCTCCTAGTAATTATTATTTTCGTTTATGTACGCACGTAACATATTAAGGCCAACGGTCATGGCCTGAACAAATATATCATGTTGCAGTTGCATGCATGGGCTACCAATGTTTCGATTTATGACAGGTTTTGAAGGCTTTTAAGAGGGGCTTGACATGTAGTGTTTTCCTAAACTGTTCAGCATTTAAATTCATTTCTAGACGATAAATTTAATGATGAAAGAGTGAGAGTGTAACACGAAATCAACATAAATAATAATTGGAACTGATGTTTTCTTTACCCCGTCCTTTCATCCCTATAGCCAGCTGTAGAGGGAAATTTTTCAACGTCTTAAGTCATGCAAATTAAAAGGGGACAGATGTTAATGCAAAAACAGGAAGCAAACATTATATTGTTTGGGGCCCAAAGGGTTAGAATTATGCTCCAATAACCCAGGAAAGTAGAGTGAGAGGAATTATTTATCAGGGAAGGTAAATAATAAAACAAAATATTTATTAAGAATGTTGCTCAGTTCCGGTCATAACTAAATGAATGCAGTATTTCGACTGCTGCTGTTAGTCTTCATAATCAGATGATGGTGTAAACTAGCTTGTTTTGAAACTGTCAGGTATGTAGGTTACTCACAGTATTAACTGCCCAAATAGTGGGATTTTATCTTGGAAATCAAAGACGGAGGGCTTGAGGTATGGTCAACTGAGCATAGCAAAGTTTGTACTACAAGTTCAAGGTCTGAGATTTCCCTGTAAAGACTGAACAAATGAGGTAGCAGTAAAAATGAAAAAAAGTAAGTTCTATAAAACAAACAGGTGTAACAAGGCAAACCTGCCCTCTCATTAGCCAATCAGATTGCAAGGTTCTGTTTGTCCATATAATAATGGCCATCAATAGTTATTGGTCTTAGGTAGTTTTACTCAGACGTGGCCAAATGATCAACAAGTCAGCATAAGGCCACAGTTTTCTTAAGGTACTTACAGATCTTACCGCTTATAAATTTTCTGATTTTGAAATGGAAATTAAGTTTTGATGGTCGCTTATATTTTGAATTATTTCCCTCCAACCCAATTTTATTCCAAACCTAATTTCAGATTATGAAACATATAAAAATAAAAAGATAAATATTTCTAGTTACATTTTACTCTTGTATCAACTGTCCTCTTTCCATTATTTCACTGTTTTAATGGATTTGTAGAGTTTCAGTGAGTGGTTCTTTTTTCAAATAACTATGTCCAATCAAGTTATTTTTTGCCTCCTGCCCAATATTTTTCAAACAAAATTTTTAAAAAAATTTAACCGAAATTATATTTTTATTTTCCTCTCTCCTGACTCCTTATCACGTAAAAAATCTGTAAACTTAAAGAATAAAAAACTATGGCCTTAATAACTATTTATCCCTCTATAGGAAGAGAGGCCTTGTCAACTGGAGATAGAAGAATTTTAACTACAAATGAATATTAACGGCCAGTTTAGAAGACCCTTTGGATCCTTCAGTTCAGAGCATACACACAACTTAAAAGGAGATGTCAGTAGCAGCAGTGGGGATGTGTCTGATCCACTTTTGCACCCTCCTAAAGATGACTCAAGTAAACAGTCTCCCACAAATCACTTATGTATCGAGCATGCACTAATTATTAGTTAACTGGACCCTAACACCGACATAGTCACTTTTAAATAACGTAGCTTACAAGTAGTAGGATTCTATATATATTAATTGTGTAACTACATGACAATCTTAAGGTTTCTTTATTATTTTTATAAACCTGAAGATAGTCATAAAAAGGAACACAAAAAATGTTTGTTTTTTGTTTTTTTTCAGAAATCCAACCCCTCGTCATCCAAAAAAAGTCCTCAGGCCTCTTCCAATAAGACTAAAAAAATCCCTGTTGCCAAATTTCAGACCAAAAAAATTCCCCTCTCTCCTCCTAGACTAGCTAGTTAATACTCTCTTTTAAACCTTCCTTATAAACTCCAGTAGTACATAATCCTTTTCTAGCCATTATCACAAGAGTGCAATTTAAATCTTTTTTGTTGTACTAGCTATAAAGCTTTGTGCATTCCTCCATGATAGACTTGGTGCCAACAAGCCCCCATGAGAATGTTGAGAGATGGATAAACACTTGGGAACCAGTGGTATTCTCTAGCGCTAGCAGTGAAGAAGAATTGCCACAGGATGACACGCACTCAAGCAAAAGTAGGTTGGACAGTAGTGAGGTACAACAGTGCTTCGGTCATGCCACAAACTTTTAAAGTCATTTCAACAACACCTGAATTATTTCATCTGTGCTGATAAAGTAGTTTACATAAGGAGAAAAGCTGTAAATTATGCGCTGCTTAGTTTGCATCAAAATGCTTTGGTTTTGTGTCCAACGTATTATTATTATCCTTTTTGTATCAGTTATATTCACCCCATGTGGATTTAAGGCTCTTTCTAGGGCATTGTAGACTTTGAGGTGTCGACAGAGCCTCATGTCATCATTGACACAATGAGACCATTTCTTCTTCCAAAGGCGGGTGATCTTGGTGATTCACTCAACAGTATGAATATCATAATATAGTTACATTTATTAGGCATGTGACTGAGGGCCCCTGAGGGGTACATGAGTGCTACATATTAAAAGTATTATATAGGTGTTGGGCCACACCAAAAGCAGGCCCTATATGTAAGAGATACTTATGATTATACAAACAACTAGTCAATAGACCTAGAGAGGACCAAGAGGTATTCTATTTATGATTATATATATATTATAGGCATGTGACCAGACCTAGAGGGGATCATGAGTTATACAATATATGTTTTTACAGGCATGTGATTAGACCTGAAGAGGACCATGAGATATACAATATATAATTATATAAGCATGGGACTAGACCTAGAGAGGACTGAGAAATATACAATGTTTGATTATACAGGCATGTGGCTAGACCTAGAGGAGACCATGAAATATACAATAAATGATTACACAGGCATGTGACTAGACCTAGAGAGGACCATGAGAGATATGTACATATGATTATACAGACATGGGACTAGGTGTGAGGCCACACTGTGAGGGATTTTGTCTATGCTCCTGCAAGGTGGCAACAAATAGCAAAATACTAGTTTACCACAAATGAATATTTATCACAGTAAATAGTTGACCCTTTCATTTCAGGTAGTGTGTTTTCTGAGGATGATCTTAGTCTTGGTGCTGAAGCAATGCTGTATTCGAACAACTTGGATAAACACAACTTTAAGGTACACCACTCAAGTGAAAATGATACTGTCAGTACCAACACTAGCAGGAACACAAACAGCTCTGAACGCCTACATGTGTAAGTAGGAGTTATCTTCTGTTACTTCAGCAAGTTGTCAACATTCAACTTCTACTTACCTAACACTATGAAACACAAAATACAGTAAGACCTTTGGTACTGAGCAAAAGACAGTTGACCAAACAAAGTGAACAAGGCCTTTGTGGGGGGGGGGATGGAAGGGGGAAGGAATTACCCCCCGATTCTCAAACCAAGTAAATTTTTTTTTGTGACAAAAATTTATCACTTATCCCCCATCAACATTTTCAAAACACTCCGAACAGTCGCATGCAGAATTTGTATTTTGCTAATAAATATTTCTCTGGACGTCCCTGGAGGATCCCACTTTTGGCACTCAGTTAAATCTCCCTTGCCTCACACCCCCCTTCCCCCTCCCCCCAATCACTACAAGCTTCCACTGGTTCTGGTGAACTGTTGAAGTAGAAAGAAAAGTTCTCCGAAACACGTTTAATGAAAAGTGTATGTTTCAGTAAGAAGAATTTGCCAATACAACTGGGACAGAAAGGGTTAGCTTTGGTGCGTTTGCTCTGAATCATCGGGTGCAGAAAGGCAAAGAAAAAATTACTTTATCTAAAAATGTAGGAATTTGGTGGAAAAGTTATTTGATCTAAAAATTTCTATTTGGAAGACCCTTTTGAGCATGCAAAAGTTAGTACCTGCCAGTGACTTTGCACTTTTTGCAAATAAGTTTTTTATGCATTTTGACTCGATTTGCACACCTGCTAACAACTTGAGCCAAAGTACTGTACAACTTAAAGGCAGTTGTGAAATTTGAACTTTAAGAGGCCAAAACAAACTGCTTAGTTTATGTACTCTTTCCCATATAAATTACTTTATCTTATGGAACTTATGTACAAGTTGTGTCAGTGTAAACAGT
The DNA here is from genome assembly GCA_026413305.1 of Hydrozoanthus tunicans. Classification (NCBI taxonomy): domain Eukaryota; kingdom Metazoa; phylum Cnidaria; class Anthozoa; order Zoantharia; family Hydrozoanthidae; genus Hydrozoanthus; species Hydrozoanthus tunicans. The sequence continues at coordinate 7,761 of JAOBAT010093749.1, read as the reverse complement.
TTATGTTTTTTACCTTTGTCTTAATATGTTGAACATATATAGATTATATATTTCCACAGTGATTCCTTATGAAGTAGCTATGAGTCGTTTTTGCCTTTATGAAAAAAGTTTTAGTAATACGTTTGCTGAGTTCAGAGAACAATAGGCTTAGCAGATTGCACAGATAACCTGGGTCCTGTCTCCGACTATCTGCTGATCGATAAAGGGACCAACTGTTTTTTTGTCGGCATGAGCTGAATGAATTTTTTGCATATTTTACTGGGAAAAACCGTTTTCGGTTTGGTTGATTGATCAACCATTTCAGCCAACTCTGATCCTTGTTGAAAGGGTTGAAAACATTTCAACCAAAAAAACTGGAAAAATGTTATTATGGAAATTAATTAATGTCATTAATGTCTATAAACCGAAGAGAACTTTTCATGTTTAAAGCAGTGAAACTTGAAACTGTAAAATTTAATACTAAGACTTATGGCCTTCGCTCTTTTTCTGTCCATGCTCCTTACCTCTGGAGTGATTTAACTTAAAAAATTAGATCTGTGCATAGTCTCTCCACATTTAAATCTCAGCTTAAGACTCATCTCTTTAAACTTGCTTTTAATTTATACTAGAATTTAATAATTGATAGTTTTAGTAATGTTTTATATGTTTTCGATTTATCTACTTAGTAAATTGTATTAGTTTGTAGTTAGTATTTGGATCAATTTCAATCATTAGTGGCATAGTAGTTATATACATGAGCCCTAGTTTTATATTAGTTTTCAGTTAAAATATTGTAAAGTGCTTAGAGCCTATGTATAAGTGCTATATAAACGTGTATTATTATTATTATTATTATTATTAAATGTAAACTAAACCAACCAAAACCGGTTTAGGTTGAAACAGTTGGTCCCAGTAGATCATGACCTAAATGTGTGTTTAAAGCCTCTATCGAGCTTAATTTTCTCACTTTTTGGATTGAAACTGTTGTCATCTGTGAACTCAAAATTTGAATAACCAAAGAAAATTTTCACGTCTAAGTATGCTTTTTAATCAAAAAAGATTGGATGTAAATTTTGACCGAGCAGGCTGGGGACTACCTGTGACGTAGCAGCAGTGAGTTGTGTGGTTTTCGTTTAAAAAATTAATTTCTCTTAAAAACGTCAAAAAACTTTTATTTCAAACAATTTCAAAGGAATAAATCATTGATTAAAGCTATAACAATGTGACTATTGTAGCCAGGTAAAAAAGATTGCCCAGCTTTATGCCTCATATATGCTACATCATATGCCTCCTGCTACGTCATCATTGCATTTATTGCTTCATGTCTAAAAAATGTAACAGGAACGGCGAGAAGAGGTTTTATTTTCAAAAATTACTATTATTAAAGGGTTCTACTTTTCATCTGGAATTTAAAAAAATAAGTTTGATAGGGACTTTTACAGGAGGCGAATACGAAGCGACCCAACTGGCGGGACAACTGGCCGTGAAACTGAGGAAATACTTGGCTCCAGTACCGCTTCAGAGTCTCGGCTGACGGCAGAGGAAAAACGCAGCCGTTGGTGGAGCTCTTTAAGGTTTGGCTCTCGAAGTTTAGACAGCATCAGCTCTGATATTTCTTCGCCGAGCAGGTAAATGGACAAACAATTATTTGTGTTGTGCAGCCCAAGAAACGCTTTCAGTTATTTTCTCACTGTCAGTGAATGTAATAAGAGAAAAGCTGACAGAAGTTGTAAACTTGGGTTTAAAGTAGATTGATGAAATGTAGTTTTTTCCAAGAAAAACGGCTCGTTCAAGCATGAGCAATTGCTGTTTTGTTTCCTCGGGCAAGATACTTGGGCTTGTTCTAGTCGATGGAAAAGGAAGGATTTTTTTGAGCAAGAAACTTAGGCCTAAGGGATTTCCTTGGTTCTATATGCATGGAAAACGCCAGGATTTTTTTCGGTGCGAAAAATAAGCAGGGATTTTTTAAGTTTTTTTATTTTTTTCAACATAAGCCGCCATTTTGTGGGTATGCTTAGAAAAGAAGGGTTTTGGGGGTAGACAAATTATACAGTAGTTGTTTTTTGGCTATAAATTATGATTATCTATCCCCCGCTCCCTTCCCTCCCCATCCTTAACTATGTGAATGGTTGCCCAAGGCACCAATTAGGTCAACGTGCTTTGAGATAGTGTTGACTTTAGTAAGGCCACTTTCAAAGAGCGATAGGTTCTGGCACTGGAAGGGGGATCATGTATGGTGACAGTTGAAATGCAAGCGCTGTTATGCACAAGACTCCAGAGTTGCATGGTTTTGAGTTGACGCTAAACGCCGCCGGGTGATCGTGAGTGCGAAACTGCACTTGTACTTGTTATATATGCTATGTTTCTGATTGCAGTGTCTCAGAACTGCTCAGTGCTCTTGATTACGATCCGGAGGAAGTGTTGACTAACCTGGGGTTTTACGAGCCTGATTTGCGGTCACGCATTCCTGACAGATTTTTCCAGAGCCAGTCGCTCGCCAAAGGAATCAGCGTCGCCAACTTCCGAACGAGCATAGATGAGGATCATTTCGACACTGCCACGGTAAGGAGTTTAGTTGTGATGTTTTCAATAACTAAAGCTAAAAACAAGGCAGTGAAATTAACAGTATACTACCGACATTGACAGTGACAACGACTTGGACGATAACAATGACTTTTTGGACCAGGATCTGGTCCCCAAACACTGCTAATCTTGTTGTTGTTGTTGTTGAGGGGCGACGTTCCTTGAAAAAACCCTAAGGCTCCGTCAGTTTGTACAATATCGCGATAAAACTTCCCACAACGACCCTAAGGGATATTCCCCATCGATTGACGGAGTTAGATTTTTGAATTTCGGATTTTTAGAAAATTTACAAGCAATTTTAGATTGCGTCGTACGCATTGGTATTCGCAATTGAATTTTAAATTAAAGTAAATAATATTAAAGGGGTTTAGAATGCAACAAAAGGGTACTGTTCACCTTTAAACAACAAAATAGTTTTATAACTGAAGAAAGGCCAACATAGGCATCGCCCATAATCAAACTGCGGAAAAAAGTTTTGCTTGAAATGTTTATCGAAGCCGTTAATTTTTCTAAGAAAAAGTTCAGCCAGCAATCCTTCCGCCTTTTTGTTTTCTACTCATGCATAAATTACTGTTCTGTTAAGACGACAATTGTAATTAAATGCGTATATCTTGAACGCCACCTTATTGTCGGAGTTTCGAAATTTTTAATCAATCAACAGGTACTTACACAATAACCAATCAGAGTACACAACATGTGGCTGTGTTGCCCTAAAGTTTCCTTAGAGTTTTAAATTTAAAACCGTTGCCTAGCTTCACAGATTTTACGAAAGCCATGTTTGGAAGTGAACAGAATCGCCCGATTCGACGATAGGAGACTATTTTTTCTATTTCAGTTCTGATTCCTTGTTCACGGCCTAAAAAATGTTTTGGGGCCAAATTTCTATTTGTTTGGCAGCAAACGGGACTTGAAGGTCACGAGTTGGTGCCAAGAATTGTTTTTTTGTTTGGTTTCATCGTGTTGCGAAGAAAACATTTGTTCAAACTGGTCTTGAATTAGAAGATGCCAGTCGAAGTCTTTCTTGTGAGTTTTAAACATCTTTCGTTTTTCGTGTTCTTTTTTTGATTTTAACAGTTTAGTGAATTTTTTTTTTAGTTAAAACTCGTAGCATATCTGTCACGAGTGTGTCGAAACTTTTTTAACACTAAAACAATATTTTTTTTAACCTTTATCCTACTAAAAACGGTTTCACATAAAATTAAAAGAATCATCGAACGGAAACAGCGATTACTTGCAACTAGCAAGCAAGTTTTACTGACGTGTTGAGAGCGGATTATGATGAGATCATGATACTGACATATTATTCTTTTGTGGTGCCACATTGGCGACAAGAAGGAATGCTGGATGTCATGGACGAAAAACACTACTGACGAGTAACTATTTTAGAACAACTGGACAAACTTAATATCGCTGCAGCTTTCTACTTCGTAAAGTTTTTGCGCTGCTTGACAAAACAAATATACACGTCCGTGTTTTGTCTAATTTATACACTGTATAACTGTGCTGTTATTTGGTACAGCTATGTTAAAAAGTAGAATTCTGTGCCATTGATTTATTTCCAACTGAATACTCTAATGGTTATTTTTCGAGCATAATTTATACAAGTAGTCACTCGATAAATTTCATCCTTTTAGCCAAAAGTTAAACAATAATGGCGGCAAAGCATTTTAAATCTTTTCGTGTGCAAATTTGAATCCTGTTTATTGTTTTGTAATCAAACGAACAAAATATTATGCTAGACCTGTTTGTGAATATTTTTAGAAGCGCCTCTTTAAAAGGAGTGTTGATTAAATTCCAAGCATATGGTTATAAATCGTGATTGAAATTTATATAGAGATGGAAAGCTATAGGAAACAGTAAACAAGCAAGATTTTCGTTTTATTTTGTCAATAGCCGTTCATTCTAGATGGCCCGTTTCGTTTGGTTCATTCAACATATTTATGGTCTATAAACAGTTTTTCGTATGTACTCTTTGTGTTTCGAATGAAAAAAAATTGTCAAAAGGTTTTGTTGTATTAAAGTACAAACGGTTATGATATTGGTTTGATTAAAGAGTTTGAGCCAACAGTCTTCTGTACTGAGGTAGATCAACTGCTTTGACCCAGGCTTCTCAGATCGAGAGTATAACATGGTTGGAACTATTCTGCCATAACTGATTAGTGGGTGTTTTTACGTACACTAATTCGCCGAGTTTTGTGCCCGTCCGACTTAAGTGGCAGCTTTTTGAATGAGTATTTTATGAAGAGTAATCATCTAGTTGATGTAAACGTAATAAAATCTTCAAAATCAAATACTAGACTGAAAGGTTTAACCAGTAGCTGACTAAGTTTTGTTCGTATCACACGAGCTTCCTCAGGACGAATGCTACTGTTTAAACCTTTAAGTCTAGTGTTTGACATTAAAGATTTTATTACACTTTGGAATGAGAATAATAGTCTTACAAGAAGACGTCTTTCCTAAACTGAGTTTCGGAAATTGCTAATGATAAACTAGAAGTTTTTTGGTTGGACTGAAGTAAATCTTTCTTTTACTTCGCTTTACTCCGTATGAATAATCGTGATACTTTTATAATTGTTAAACTTGCATTAGTTTTTGAACCACGTGGCTCTTGATTCTTTGCAGACCCATTCTAGTGGCTCTTGGTCAGATCCAGGTGTGAGCACCATTCCATCAAGGTTTGACCGTTCAGTGTGTAAGCTTTACGGCTCAGAAGGTCAGCAGAATGGGGTCCGATTGCCAGAGATATGCGAACCAGAAGAGGTGCCCGAAGAAAGCTTCGATCTGATGAGGCACTTAAGACTGCAGAGACAACGCAAAATACATACAGGGAACTTACTAGAGCCTGTAACTGAGGAACTTGAAGTCTCGTCCACTGGTAGTGGATCAGTCCAAACACGAGTTGCTAAGAGACAGGCTTCGGATGACAGCGAAGATCTGTTTTCAACGACGTTAAAAGTAGCCTCTTTAGGTCTGACCCCTGACAGCCAGTTAACTGCCATCAATGCAGAAAACCACGACGGCGTGGTAAAGCCCAATGTCAAACCCACAGGCGAGAAAACTAATGGTAGCTTAGGTTTTGAGAGTGAAGGTAACGTAAGCCTTCCGGCTTTGAACCAAAATCAAACGGTAACTTATCTGGGAGAAAGTCCCTTATTAGAATCAAGAACTGTTTCTTCTCGTCATGTTGGTAGGAAGTTTACACTTTTTCCTGAGCTTTCAAACCAAGCCGTACAGGAGTCCTTTGAAATGGAAGAAATTTCTACTGACGAAGGGGACATAAGTAAGGAAAACCGTGACGAGACGTTAGAAAGAGACCCGATTGTGGAGGACCAACGGGTGAAATGCCTCAGCCGTAACGATAGCGGGACCAGCAGTGGATTTGAAGAAGGAATTTCCACGGAAGCTGTGGTTACTCATGCTCTGCCAAGTTTAGAAACAACAATTGTTGTTGGTCATAATAATCAAAGTGATAAGAGCAGCAGTGACAAATGCAGACGGAGGTCTCTGTGCAAACAAAAACAGGTCAATGAAGATGAAGAATATGATACATATGTAGATAACTGCCACAGGGAAGAACTCGATGCGGAATCACATGCAAAATCTCGGAGGAAATTGGGGGCAAATTTAGACCTATACTTCTTTGCTAGCACTGAAAGTAACCAGACTGTAAAACCATGCGAGCTCGAGACTCTTAAATCCCCATCCCACACAAACTCTGAACTTTTAGTCCCTGCTATAGTGGTAGAAACTGTCCCAGATGATTGTCATGGTGATTGTGTAAAAAAGAAAGACGTCACATGCATAGCGTGGGGTGAAGAATGGCAGGCACCGAACCGTCGGCAGGTGAGCTTTTTAACTTCTTCGTTTATAGACAAGGTTCAGACGTTCATGAAAAGTTGTGGAATTTGGAAACGCAGTTTCTAGGAAATATCATGAATTTGAAAATACTTTTTCCAGGCCTGGAAAGGTCATGCAAATTAAAAATGCAATTTCCAGTAAATATCATGGAACTTTGGGAAAATGAGTTTTGGAAAAGTCGTGGAACTTAAACTTTTTCCCCTGAGCTAAGGTTTTTGGTGAAAAAATTTAATATTATTGACTGAAAATGTGCTGAGAAAGTGCCGGTGTCTTACGTACGTCGCACATTTGGCATTTAAAGTTGAAATAAAGCGAGTGTAGCCTTTTTTGTTCGAGTGAATCTTTTTGTTTCTCGATACCTCTTGCTCGTGGAATTTGGTCATAATAAGGCGTGGAGCTTCACTCCATGTACGTACCGTTTTAAAGTCAACATGTAAGGTATCTAATTTCTCCCTCATCGGCACAAATAAGGTTACTCGTAACGGTTGCTTGGTTTAAAATGATGACAAAACGAATCAAGACTCGGCCAAACCAACCAGCAGACACTAGATGAAACAGTAAGTAGTCTTAACGTCGCTTTCATCTCATCATGTCGAAGAATTGCAAATTTTTAATTGCAACAGAAAGTAGCTGAGTGCCAGGCTCAAAAGAATTCAGGAAAGAATGGTATTAATATATTAGTATATTCTTATAATAGCAGCTCTTAAGTTCAAATGGTTCAAGTCAATATCTTGGATTAGCTGCTAGCGTACTGCATCAGTTACATCGCGAGCTCAAAACCCTATGAACTTCTACGTGTACTTCATGTACTACACATTTGATTTTACTAGGATTAACATCAATTTTTTTCTTCTTTGTACACCTTGAATGTTTTATGATTAGGAATCTGCAGTTTTGTGGTGATCTATTTCTTGTCTTGGCTTGAATAGCATTGCCTGCATGAGATCGAAATTCTCCAAAGGAGTGTGGACAAGTACCAAGCGGGACTGAACGTCCTCGAATCGATTTCAACAGCACACGAGATGTATCACACCAAAAAGACCCTGATACGGTAAATAAGAGCGTTGAAAACAAGTCTCAAACCTACAAATAAAAAAAAATTTCCAGCAAACTCTACTGTAGCCTCTAGTCCGTGGCACAGTCGGTGGCACATATGGGGAGTCAGGATGGCCGAGTGGTTAGCGCTCGAGCCTCCCACCACTGTGGACCCGGGATCGAGTACTGGTTTCCGCATGTGGGCTGAGATTTATCGATCTCAATCTGGCTCCGAGGGTTTTTCTCCGAGCTCTCCGGTTTTCCTCCCTCAACAAAATCGACACCCAGCTAATTCTATCTGGCTGT
>JAOBAT010093748.1:8037-62237 GCA_026413305.1 Hydrozoanthus tunicans | reverse complement strand
AAAAACAAGGAAAATAACTTGTATGGAATCATGTTCCCTGATAAATGTTAGGTAGCCAATACTGCTTGGAAACTAACAAAGTTCTTGTGTTTTAACATCAAAGTGGGCACTTTCTACAACTGTATTTTGTTACACTTTCATGCCATAGCTTCTATTTATTTGTAATGTTTCTCGTAAATATCATTTTATTATTCAGGCCGTTACCTCATATTCGGTCCGGGCCTGCTAACTACAATCCTCCAGGCAACCCAGTGTATGCAAGGGAGATGTTACTCTTCCCAGCTGAAACTGAAAACTGTAAACTAGGTAAGGAACTTACCACCTTTGCCACAAAGTTGAGATATTCTAGAGCCAGTAACATGACAGGGCTAAGCAACATTTCCACTGAAGAGCGTGTTTAGTTACATATATTACGTGTATATAGCATAGGGTAGGCGCAATAGTAAGATCGCTGCCTCCAAGTTCTGAAGTCCCCAGTTCGATTCCAACAAAGTTGAGATATTCTAGAGCCAGTAGTGTGATGGCAGAACTAAGCAATATTTCCACTGAAGAGCGTGTTTATTTACATATATTACGTGTATATAGCATAGGGTTGGCCCAATGGTAAGATCTCTGCCTCCAAATCCTGGGGTCACCGGTTCGATCCTCGGCCTGGTCGATGGTTGAATATTTGTGTGACCTTTTTTCCCGCTAAAGGCCACTCGGCTTTCCATTCTTCCAGGGTCGGTAAATGAGTACCAGCATATATGGACCGCTTTGAAGCGGCTGCCTGCGGCGCCTATATGCTTCCGGTCCGCTGGGGGTAGACTGATCATTGTAAAGTACCTTTAAGCGTTTTTATGGAAATAGCACTATATAAACCTTCACTCAGAGTCTTAAAAAACTGAGGAGAAGATGCTGCCTTTGTTCTAACAACTGCAAACGCTTCTTCTTCTTCTTCTTCTTCTTCTTCTTCTTCTTCTTCTTCTTCTTCTTCGTTGTCGTCGTCGTCTTCTTCTTCTTCGTTGTCTTTGTCTTCTTCGTCGTCTTCTTCTTCGTCGTCTTCGTCGTCTTCTTCTTCATCGTCTTCTTCGTTGTCTTCGTTGTCTTCTTCATCATCTTCTTCATTGTCTTTTTCGTCATCTTCGTCTTCGTCTTCTTCTTCTTCGTCGTCTTCATCATCTCCTTCGTCGTCTTCTTCATCATCGTCGTCTTCTTCATCATCGTCTTCTTCGTCGTCGTCTTTTTCTTCGTCGTCTTCTTCTTCGTCATCTTCTTCTTCTTCGTCGTCTTCTTCTTTATCGTCTTCTTCTTCGTCGTCTTCTTTGTCATCTTCTTCGTCGTCTTCTTCTTCGTCTTCTTCTTCGTCTTCTTCATCGTCTTCTTCTTCGTCGTCTTCTTCTTCGTCGTTGTCTTCTTCTTCGTCGTCTTCTTCTTCTTTGTCTTCGTTCTTCGTCGTCGTCTTCTTCGTCGTCTTCATTTTCATCGTCTTCGTCGTCTTCATTTTCGTCGTCTTCGTCTTCTTCGTCGTCTTCGTCTTCTTCTTCTTCATCTTCTTCGTCTTTGTCTTCTTCTTCGTCGTCTTCTTCGTCGTCATCTTCTTCTTCGTCGTCTTCTTCTTCGTCGTCGTCTTCGTCTTCGTCTTCTTCTTCTTCGTCTTCGTCGTCTTCTTTTTCTTCTTCGTCTTCTTCGTCTTCGTCTTCTTCTTCGTCGTCTTCTTCTTCGTCGTCGTCTTCTTCTTCGTCGTCTTCTTCTTCGTCGTCTTCTTCTTCTTCGTCGTCGTCTTCTTCTTCGTCGTCGTCTTCTTCTTTGTCTTCGTTCTTCGTCTTCGTCGTCGTCCTCTTCGTCGTCTTCGTTTTCATCGTCTTCGTCTTCTTCGTCGTCTTCGTCTTCTTGTTCTTCTTCTTGTTCTTCTTCTTCTTCTTCTTCTTCTTCTTCTTCTTCGTCTTCGTCTTCTTCTTCTTCTTCTTCTTCTTCTTCTTCGTCTTCTTCTTCTTATTATTATTATTAAATACACCACTTTACCTTTTTTATATTGTTTCTCTCTACAGTGTTTGGAATGTTGTTAGGGGACACTTTGATACTGGACGACCTGGACTGTGCTAACAAGTACAGACAAGAGGTAAGTTGTTATTTTACCGCTCTCTCAGTTTTCAGAACTTATCACGCATTTGTTGAAAGATTGGAATGAGTACAGCACAACTTGGAAGTTATTTAACGAGGATGCTAATAGGGACCATTTAGCATCGACGACGGAAGCATCGACGACGGCTTACAAAAAACACATTTCTTCCTTCCATGTCTGTTCGTTTGCCCTCACATTTATCCTAGTGACGATCTGTGCACAGAAAAATATTGAAGCTCCCAGGATAAAGATAAAAGAAGATTGAGAAGATTTTCTGTTTTTCGTTCCCGTAGTCGCAAGAACTCCAAATTAAGCTTGTCACGTCGTAATTTTCAAGACGACGGCGTGCAGGTGACCCGCACGATGCGTTCCTACGTGCATCTATTGCATTCACTATTGTTTTCTGCCGCCATCGTCGGCGTGGGCGTCCTCGTTGCTAAAGGTCCCTATTGGTAGTGAATGGTCATGACAATGACAATGATAGGGTTTGTAGTTGGGATGATATTGATGTTTGTTATAATTGCGATGACTATGATAATGAAGGCAATAATGATTATTTTGCTGATAATGAAACGTCATAGTAATGATAGTGGTGATGATGAATTATGGTGGTAATGATTGTAATGAATTATTGTGACAATGATGGTGATGAATTGTGGTGATGATGATGATGATGAGTGATAGTGTTGAAAAGTGATGATGGTGAATTGTGGTGGTGATGAATTGTGATGATAACTGCCTTGCAATGTTTTCTACAGTTGGTCAAACACATCCACTGTCCCACCATCCTCACAAGAACGGGAGACAGAATAAGAAGTAATGGTAAGAGTCTCAACATTTTATGAAAATCGAGGTTTTAAAAACGGTGAAACGTTCTGTGGTTGAAATGCGAAAAGTTTTTAGCTGCTTACGTACGTATAAATGTAAATCTTGACGAAAAAGTTGACTGTAGTTTGAATGCGGAAGCTTGTTTGCTTTCGTTTTCGTCCATTCTAGCCAAACGCCAGCTGCAAAAAGTGTTTGTCTTTCGAAGTAAAGACTGTTGTGTAAGTCTTCAAATGATGATTATGTTAAATAGATGATTCCCTTTCTGCGACAGCCTTAGCAGAGGATAATGACTTCGACTGATAGAATGTCCAAAATCTGACATATAGTTGAGAAATGAAATACCTCTTAGATTTGCGGCCACCCTTTTGGTATAGGCCTTTTGTTCGTATACCAGTCGGACGGATTAAATTCTGGAAGTTGTTTTTTTTATGTTTTATTAAAATCGCATGACAGTATCCTGAGATTGAATTGCATGATTATTTACAACTAAAACATATATAACTATATTTACAAAGCAATAAAAATTACAAATCGAAATATATCTTTGTTCTTTGCGGACCTTTCGCCTACACATTGTTGGCAGAAATGTACTGGAAGAACGCTTGGTAGGAATGATTGGATTAGAAAACCGGCGATGGTCTCTGAGATTATACGAGCAATCGTTCTTGGGAGGCAAAAGGTGGTACAGCTCATGTTCTGGACTAGATACAATTGACTCGAAAAATTTATTACGTTGTTTGATACGTCTTTCTTTTAAGGAATCAATTCTAAATAATGAAAGGCTGTCACGATACAAAAGGCCTAGCGAGATTATAGATAATGCGCGTTTTTGAATGCGTTCCAAGTCATTGCATAAGTAGTAAGGCAGTGCGTTCGGTACAGAGGGGCACAATATTCCATAACGGGCCTTATACTAGTTAGATAGAAACAAATGATATCTCGTGCTGGAACATTGGCAAAAATTGTCCCCAAATGATTTTAGATGAAAGTTTTAAACTGAAGAAAAAAAAACAAAAGGGGCTTCAATAAAACTTCCTTCATTTTTATGTCATCGTGTATTTACAGCGCTAGTTGTTTCTGTCTGCAGGTAAGTTTGGTGGATTACAGAACAGAGCACCAACGCTGGATCGGATGAGGGGCGCAGTCTTTGCCGCACCTTTACCACAGAACTACCACAACATATCCACACAGATAGGTAAACATGATGCATCCTTACCACAGAACATATCTACACAGACACAGATTTCAAAAGGCTCCCCGGGTGAAAGCTTCTTCAGATTATAAGATCAGAAAAAAACCCTAAGGTTTAAGCCCCTCCCCTCCTTCCTGGATCTTGAGCCTCTCCAGAATATAACCTCGCCCCAACCTCCCTCTTAGTTTAAGCTTTTACCACCTCGCATTACCTTGTATGGAATGTAAGTTCACCCAGACCCTCCTGAGTTTTTAAGCCTAGCGCTTAACCAAGATTTCAACATGTAGAACACTGAGCTCTTATGATATGCCTTGCTTTTGTCTCAACTCTTCTTAAATTAACGAATGAAATAAACTTACCGATATTTGATTGTAAATACAACAGATCAACTCCAATCGTACAAGCAAGCAAGCCTTAAGCACGCGAAAGCCAAGGAAGATTTGTCGGTAAGTAAGATGATTTTCGTGACTTTTTCGGGATAAAACAATCGGACCTTCCTCCTCCCCCCTCAAACTCTCGAATCTTGTTTTCGTGTCAAGTTTGACTCGGCCCCAACTTATTCGAATCTACATGTTGTATTCACACAAATGCCACTGAAGGATAACATTCTATGGCTATTTCTAAGCTCGGGCCGAGCTGTTAACCGCGCCTGGTTAGCCTAGTTGGTAAGGTGCCATTCTTTCGTGCGGGAGACCCGGGTTCGATTCCCGTTGCCGGACCTTCACTCAGGGTCTTAAAATAACTGAGGAGAAGGTGCTGCCTTTGTTCCAACATCTGCAAACGGTTAGACCTTCGCGTCCTCTCGGATGAGGACGTTAAACCGTAGGCCCTCGGAGTCCAGTAATTGGGTTGTAAAACCTGTTGGGTTCTCCGACTACCTAAGAGTAGTGAAGCTAAGATACACTATCCTTAAAATCCCACGACCAAACTCCCAGCTGGCCCCGTAGCTCAGCTGGTTAGAGCGACGCAGATCCGTTTTGTAGGTCGTGGGTTCGAATCCCACCGAGGGATTTTTTCTCTTTCCTTTGTTTGAGTTAACGGGGTTCTCTGTTGATGCTGTAGATCAGCGAAACTTGGATCATACCCCGTTCCAGTGGATATTAAGGCCTCACTCAAACCTATATGTTGTGGTTACTATTATTAATGTTGTTGTTGTTGTTGTTATTGTTACGCTCATTATTGTTTCGGTTGCGTTGGTTTGTTTGCGGGATTAAATAAAGTGAAAGAAGTTCGTTTAACTCTTTTTCTTTTGGTCTCAGTTCCAGCTCCAACGCGGTCAGACAGACGAAATGAAGGTAAAACACCGCGAGTGTCGCGAGGCCGAGGCTCAGCTGCGTATGATCGAGGAGACACTGGGCATGACTCCCACGCAATACGACATGCCTGCCAGCCCTGCTACAATGCTGCACACTGAACTCAACACCCCCCCTTTGAGAACAGCAGCTGGTCGCAGGGCCAGGGGGGGCGCAGCAACTACGCCAAGCTCACAGCCTTTGATGAACGGCACAAACAGCACCCAAGCCCAGACCCGTGGTACGCGCCGATCAGCGGCCGCTGTAGCATTGGCCGAGGAATCAGGGAGAAGCAAGAGAAGCAGAAGATAATACATAAACGTTCTCGAGCAAGTTATTCAGAACTCATTTACCCCAATCCAGATTAAATTGCCACCAATAGCTTTAGAGAATAAACGTAGGGTTATCACTAATCAAGCTTTGAACAACCCGGTCCTGACTCGGAGTAGCATTTCAGACAGTATAAGACTCCACTAGAACTCCAGAGCTTTTAATAGGCCCTGTTCAAACAGTCGCATTTCTGCTATGTCGAATTCAATTAAATCCTAGAATGCGGCAGGAATTCGAGACGAAACAATTCGTGTCGAAGATACAGCAAACTTTGCCGCGTCCGACTGGAGTGCGATACTGATCCCTTTGGTCGCGTTTTTGCCTTTTTAAATTCAATTTTGCCGCATTTCCGGCTGAAGTGCGAGACTAGTTCCTTTGGTCGCGTTTTTGCCTTTTCAAATTCAATGTATACATTATGTTATGTGTTTTGGCTGACCTTAACAAAAATGACTAGAAAACAGTCAGTAGTTAGCGGCAAAAAACTCGGCAGACAAAAAGCGACGTTTCAATCGACAGTTCATCCATCGAACTTCTGCTGTATTAAGTGAATTGATTTCGGCGCGGCAAAAGTGCGACCGATTGAAGCGGGCTTGAGCTAGGCCAATCAATTTTTTTTAATTAAAGAAATGCGTAAAATACTCCACGCCCATGCGTTTACGCACACAGACACATACGACCACAACCCAACTCGTTGAATATTTGCTCTTTGTGTTAACGTTAAACGCTAAAATTGCACTAAATTAAGACACTTACGGAAACATTTTTGCCTATTGTTTTTTTGAATATGATAACTGCGGAAGAGAAAGGGTCACGCAAGACTTTTGTCCTTTTATATAACGTAACTTCTGTAACGTTGACATTATTTAAAGAAAATTTGATATCTTTCTCGACATTTTGTAACGATGTTTTTAAGCTTTCGTAAACAAGAACTTTTTTTTAATAAAGGGATTTAAACCGCACTTTGCTCGTATACTAGTGTTTGTTTGGTAATGTTTATATATCCCAATGGACATTGTGGTGGTGGTGGTGGTAAGGGGGTAGGGGGGGGGTAGTAGGTTTTTAATGATTTGCGCGTGGCCAAGCGAAAAGAGGAAGTGGTATGCATGCTGTATAACAATCTATACGTTCATTAGTTTAAGACTCGATACGGGAGGACTTGTGGAGTAAAGTTGGCCCACATGACCGGACCACTCCCGAATTGTGTACCACTGTTTCCAATAGGGTCGTGTTTCATTTCTGCTACGTTTGTTGTGTTCTGGGATACTTTCAGAGATCGCAAATATCTGCAAGAAAGCATTTTGTTGAAGTAGAAATAGTTTTCAGATTTGCAAACTAAGTTTTACAGTTGTGTTGATTCTTAATTAGCCATATTGGGGAGCTACAGCTTGTCAAAAAAAAACTGCGAATATATCTTTTACTCGGCCCGGACGCTATTTTCTTATCGATTTTAAGCCTATGTCAATTTTTTTCATTTTGTTTGTTAATTTTCTAGAACGCATATAGGATAACATATATTATGTAAAAGAGGACATATATCTTGGATAATATGGGGGCCTTACTTAAAAATTGTCAATAGTCAAAGACAAAAACCCATAACACGAAGTCCGAAGTTTTTCAAAAACTTAAACAGATACAACTGTTGACGAACTGTACTTTTGAAACAGGACGCCATTTTAGCTCCAGTACCTGGAAGGAGAGGGGAGGGCTTAGTAGAGACGGGGGGGAGCTTGTTAGAGACGGGGGGCTTATTAGAGCGTTAACGATAATTATAACGCACTTAACCTTAATTTGAATTCACGACCACTCTTTTACGATTATTATTAAAATGCATTTCTAGCGATTTGTCCCCGGAGAACGGATCAATCTAGAAAATTTGCGCCTGCGGTGCTCAATACATGCTAACGCGGCATTCAGCGCTCATGATCATGCACCACCGCCCCCGCCCCCGGCCCCTCCTCATCACCCAAAAAATTTTGAATTATATCAGGGGAGGTCAAGGGTTGTCTCTATATAGCTATATATCATATCGGGGTGGTAAATAAGGCCGCCATATTTGTTTGGGGGGGGGGAATAATCAGTCCAGTAATTTTTTTCCCGGCCCCTCCTCATCCTCCAAAAAAGTTTCGAATTACCGGCAGGGGAGGTCGAGGGTTGTCTCTATATAGTTATATATCATACTGGGTGGTAAATAAGTCCGCCATATTTGTTTGGGGGAGGGGGGAAACAATCAGTCCAGTATTTTTTTTTGGGGGGGGGGGTGTTTTAAGAAGACAAAACCTGTGTAATGAAACTCGGGATCTTTCTTAAATCGCATCTCGAAAAACTGAAAGTCTTTTCTGGGTGTGACGTCATGGTGTCCCGGACCTACCTCACCTGATAAACTGCACGTACAGAGCCAATCAGATTACAGCATTAGTGATAGAAAGTGACGAGTCTACTTCAAGTAAACAGTTTCCTTCTTTCGCTGGCAGATCGAAAATTCGAGCAGGTGCATCAAATGGGATAGGGAGGGCTGGAAAGAAGGAATGAACGCGCAGACAGAACAATAAAAATTTGGCCGAGGGGAGAAAAGAAGGGCCTGTCGCCTCATTACACACTCTATTTTTATATAAGAATAGTGTTTTTCAAACTCAGGCTCAAGTTTCTTAAATTTTTGGCTTTTTGAGGCTGAAAATGTTCTTAAAATATTCTTAAATACAGGTCAAAAGAATATGTCTGCCAGCATGGCGTTGCCTTCCCGAGTCTCCAGATGATAGCGCTTATACATTGTGCAACATTCTGCTGCCATTTATGAGAAAGATCTATTGAAGGTCTACAGACTTAGAAGTTTTGGTCACTTACTGAACATGCAGACCTGTCACGAACTTCGATCGTGCAGAGGAGTGATACTGGACGGCTAAACGGTTACTTAAGTACATAAACAAATTGTCGTTCGGTGGCATTTTTTACTGAAAAATATTTAGAATTTCCAAATAATTAAATTTTAGTGTAAAGGTACTTATATGTTGCACGAAATTATATTCTTAACAAAATCTCAGCCTCAGCGTTATTCTTAAAATATTCTTAAATTTTCACTATTTTTTAGCCTCGATATTCTTATAAAAAAAGAGTGTACATCAAATCCGTTCTGGAATTTTTCGTTCCTCATGAAGCAAAAAATTTTCATTGGTCTTTTTGTAGCTTTCAGTCACGTGTCACAGTCCATCAAGGGCAGTGAGACAGGTTAACATGAATTTCGTTCTTGTGGCAAAATTATCGGGAACTATGTTGTAGTAGTCGTAATCGTAGTAGTCGTAACAGTTGTAGTAATTGTTGTCGTAGTAGTAGTCGTAGTCTTTGTAGCCGCACTCAAAGTGGCCGCGCAATCGAAGTAAAAGTCGTAATCGTAGCATAGTAGTCGTCGTTGTCGTACTAATTGTAGTCTTTGTAATCGTAGTTAAGGTCGTAATCGTAGCCGAAGTACCCATGGTTCCTCCTCCCATTGGAGCTCCGCCATCAACTACGCTATTTTCGGCCATTTACATTCTAAACTAAACTAACTTTGTTTATCGTCGTTACGCTGGGAGTGGTTGCCCATTCTCCCAAGCCAATGCCGCTCGACGGCACATATTGTCGAGGGAGGAAAACCGGAGAACCCGGAGAAAAACCCTCGGAGTCAGAAGAAGATCGACAAATCTTAGCCCACATGCAAACCCAGGATTCGATCCACAGAGGTGGGAGGCACGAGCGCTAACCACTCGGCCATACTGACTCTCGAAAACGATATTGTCGTAGGCCTTATGGATGTTTACGTCAAACACCCCCAAGCCTCACTTTCGAATCACGAAAGTGTGAGTATTTTCATAAATCAAATGCCAAAGCTTCCACAAATGAAAATAATTTCTCAGTGAACACTGTTTTCACGTGCGAAGTGCTCACACCTATTTCTTGAATACGAGGCTTGGTGGCGAATGGACTAGTTTGACATCAACATGCATAAGGCCCATTTTAAATACGGGATTGCTCTTTTAATAGCGCTGACGTCGGCATGCAGCGAATTTCGAAAAAAAACCTTTCCAGATTGACACTTGCAATAAAACAAAGTAATGATTTTAATTATTTTTGAGACGAGTTTTTGTCGTATTTTGAGCTATCGAGTTTGGGGGTGCAGTACGCTGTATGGGCAACCGTAGAAGAGCCACAAAGTAAGTTTCGACTTTTAAAATCTAAGAACATGTGAGTAAAATTTCTTGAATGAAATTCTTGCACTTGTTAGCGCTAAATACTTTTTAAGAATACATAAATCAAGAGAATTTTCTTCTGGCGCACGGAGTGATCACGTCCAGAGGCCTAAAACCGAGTCACATGACTGAAAATGGCCCTTTTTCGGCCATCTTTGATTTCCTGAACAAAAAAGGGTCAACGTGGCTACTTTCAATTTGTAAGATTTTCCACCAAGAAGGCCTGCCTGAAAAGCAAGAGATCTAAAGGTTTTTTCTTAGGCGGAAATCAACATGAAGGGACAAGAAGGAGGCTTTCAACTGCCTTCTTTCCTTCCAAGGCTTTCACACGACAAGCAAGATACGCTTCTAAAGTTACTTGTTCTTTCTATCGCTGCAATTTTGTGTGAGTATTATATTGATTCTAGGAAGTCACGCACTTAGGGTTTATTGCAGACTGGTAAAAAATGTGCTTGGCATGTGAAGTTGCTTGTATGGAAATGTCTTTGGCGACTTCATCTGTTGAAACTGGAGTAAATAATATTTTTCGTGCAGATTTCTAAGAGCAAAGTTACACATCAGCACAATTAGCTTATAATTTGTATGAATGAAATAATGATGTGTAAAATTTGTATATGCTGTGTTTATAACTCAAAATATCATGCTTTATCCTACTTTTAATTTGTAGCTGTTTTTTACTGCTTCCTTGAATGTGCAGGCTTCGATTCAAAACATAAATACTAAACAAAATGTAATAAGTAGAAGTTTAGTATCGCAAAAAACATGCAGGCTTAATGTTGCACATATGAAGCTTTAATCTCAATCTGATATATACTCCCAAATTATTTTGTCTGCAGCATTCTCGACCAGATTGTTTTCTGTTCTGCGATTTGAGAGTGTAATTCACGAGTTTGATCCGTAAGTACTCGCGTATATTTTTTTTGTGATTGTTTTGTCTCGATGCTGTGGGCTGTAGCGGTCGGTTGGTAAAGGGATTGTGTTGGTAACACGTGGCCTTTAATCTAAGAAAAATCGCTGTTTATAAATAGTCCAATTTCTAGTATACTAAAGTTTATTGATAACACGTTATATATTATCAATTTTGATGGAAACTAAAGAGTACGTTAAATGTTTTTACTTTTGATCACGTTAATATCCGTTGTTCATCTCGTCTTTCTTGTATTGTTAAAAATATGAACCTAATTTTTGGAATAACACTGAAACTAAACAAGGTATAAATTTAAGGACTTGCTTTTAAAGCAATTTTAGGCTGAAGTGAGTTTTTATTAAGATTAACTACTTAAATTGTTGATTTGAAAAAATTGAAGGACAGTTTTAAAAGTTTCTTGATACTTGATTTACACAGTTTTTTTAAAGATTTTTTATTGTTTCTGTTTTCAGCTATTTTAATTATAGAACAACAAGATATCTTGCCGAGGAAGGATTTTACAGGTTTCATAACTGGTTTGATGATAGAGCCTGGTATCCACTTGGCCGTATCATTGGCGGTACAATTTACCCAGGTGCGCTATTTGGTCTGATAGCTTCAAATCTCACTGTTGTAATACAGCAAGTTTCTATCAATTTATATTATGTTTTTGTGAAAATATCTTATTTCTGGTTTGTTTGTGTTAAATGTTAAGATCTTACAACAGCATATTATCATGTCTCTACAGAATATTGTAGGTTAAAAAAACTTTCAAAATAAGAAAAAAAATTGTGCAAGTGTGCTGTAAGGTAAAATTTGTGTTTTTTCAAGTAATTTTTTTTGAAACCATAGACATTCTCTTAAAATGTATGTTTATATGTGGTAAGCCTTGTCTAAGGTTATAAAGACAAGAAAATATTTTAGCCTAGGAACAACAAATTCTGCAAACATATGTTTCTTTACATCTGATCTCTTAGTATTGTTCATTTTCTCCGTTAGATTGCTTATTCAATGTGTTTGTTTGTGAGTGAGGGCTACAGAAATCACCTTAAAATGTTATAAGCCTGGTGTCTAACCCGAAAACCTTACAGCTTATTTAGGCCCTGGGCATCTCCTTCACTATAAAACTATATTTAAATTACCTACTTTTTTGGATTGTAAACTATAAAAAAAAAGTATAGTGCCCTAAATATTTAGCCATTTAAATGTATGAAACAGAAGGAAATGCAAAATAAAGTTGTTGTTGTTGTTGTTTGAGACTAGGCTGGCCATCTCTGTAATCTGCCAAAATGCTAACCTCATGAACCCTGATAGTGTTCTACTAGTATTTCTGACTAGCAACCAGGTCTTGAGTGCCACTCGGTGCAAAAGTCAAAATTATTTTGAAAAAGTGTGGCAAACTAGGTAAAATGTTTGCTTAGAGCCTTCTGATAACTGATTAGAATAGTGCTATTATTAACATTATTAATGTCATTATTTGCAACAGGTCTTATGGTGACATCAGCCATATTGTACCATGTGCTACACTTTTTCCATATCACCATTGACATTAGGAATGTGTGCGTATTCCTTGCTCCATTGTTCTCCTCCTTGACCACCTTAATCACTTACCAGCTGACCAAAGAGCTAAAGGTACAGTAATTGGTTATTTAACAATTATTCAATAGTAAAAATGAGAAAGTTGTTAGATAGCAAAAGATGCACATAGCACCAAGTTGGCTATAAATTTATTATCTCATGCAAACAAGTGCAGATGGAATAATTCCATTAATTTTATTAAAGAAAATTCCTTTAATTTTCCAAACCTGTTGCTGTCTAAAAATTACAGCTAAATTTTATTCAGAACCATATTCCAGCTCTGTAACACAAAACAGTCAGTTTCCACATATGTTCAACTCAGCATATGAGCTGGTAACGAAGATTGAGTGAGCCAATCACAGTGCTGGAAATCTCCTATCGAGGGACTTAAAAGAACCCACAACACTTGTCAACAAAGAGTAGGGTGATCCCAGTGTTGTGGTCTGTCTCTTCTACCAACTGAGGGCAACTCTTAGGAAAATAGTTGTGAGCCGTGTAGAGCGGACTGTCTAAGACCCTCAATACCAGAGTCAACTGTAAACTATTGTTAAACGCTTTGAGCATGTACCTATGGAAAGGTGCTATATAAATGCTAATTATTATTATTATTATAATTATTATTATATTATTATCCTACTGTGGCCTATATATATTGATACTGTATTCAACGCATTCGAGTGAGACCTTGCCACTGGAGTTGGGGAGTTATCTGAGTTTTGCTGATTAGTAGTATCATCAAGAACTCCCATAAACCCACTCAAAGGAAAGTCACCCTTTGAGGAGGTGTTTTTGGTTTCTTGTTGATGCTGTAAATCAGCAAAACTCAGATATTCCCCCACTTCCAGGGGCAAGGTCACACCTGATTCCTTAGATAGTAACTCTCTGGTAATGTTATACTATAGTTTGAAGGAAACTGCTTCTCAAGTTTGAGTGATAAGAAAAAATTCTGAGTCGCTAATGGGAGTCAAACCCACAACCCTCTGATTACCGGTCAGATGCTCTACCCACTGAGCTACACTGACTCATGTGGGAGCCGGGTTACAAGATTAGTTCTTGTCTATTCCCTGCTGGACACGCATCTTGCGTCTACTTGCTCGATACGCCTAATAGCCAATGCTGTTTGGTACTATCAATTGATTAATGTAGAAGTTTTGAAACTTGGTGTAGTATAGAATAAAGGAAACCATTTCTCAAGTTTGAGTGATCAGAAAAAAAAGCAAAACTTCTCTTTATACTATAGTTTACACTTGTCAACTCCTTTTAGCAACTCCTGAAGGTGTTTTTTTTCTAGAGTTATATAAAGTTGTTGAGAGATGTGATGCTGCGATTTATTAGGTGGTATATTTGATTTTTAAGTATGACAACTGAATACATGTCAATGTTCCTTTCAGGACGCCAGCGCTGGCCTTGTTGCTGCTGCTATGATTGCCGTTGTACCAGGTAAGACAGATAAATTAGTTCAGTTTTAAAGAATGATAAATTTAAAAAGTTACTGGTATTTTTCTTTGTCTGATCATTGTTTAATTAACTGTTTTGGTCAAAGGTTAATGTGCATAAAGTGCTAACAAATTTTTTGGGAACAGATCATTTTGCATACGGTACTTCTGCAAAAAAAATTTGGTCAAATTGTTTTTTTTCTGCAGTGGCTCAAACTAGCAAAATTTTCAGACCCAGACCAACAAAACTTGAAATTCAAATTTGTAAGGCCTCACTAGAATTTATATGTTGTATTCACTCATATGCCACTGAAGGACAACACTCTGTGATTGTTGTATACATAAGTCCAAAACTTGGATTTACTTTCTCGGGCTAGTTATTATAATAATGTATTTAAAACTGTCAGATCAACATGGCTTTATAGACTTAAGTGGTTTGTTTGTTTTAACACAAAAAGATAGCATTGACGTCTGAAGTTGCCTGTAATGAAATGATAACAAGGTTAATGTTGGGCCACCCATAGGATACATCTCTCGTTCAGTCGCTGGGTCTTATGATAACGAAGGTATCGCCATCTTCTGCATGCTTCTCACATACACACTGTGGGTGAAGTCCGTTAAGACTGGTTCAATCTTCTGGTCCACCATGTGTGCTCTGGCCTACTTTTACATGGTTTGTATACATTAAATGATTTCAGTGCTAATTCACCAAGTGAAGGCAAAGTTATCTTAGTATAAGCTGTATGTACCTTTTTCTTAACCATAGCCTTCCAACTATTCAAGACATTTAAACTTGGTGTTAGAAACATAAGTCATTAGTACAGTGGCTGAGTAGTTAGCATGTTTGACTAGTTAAATCCTACTCTTGACTCCAGAATAAACATACATGCATGTACGTTTGTTTTTTTCTGAGAAAATTTTCCACCCTATACTGGCCCTAATTGGGTCTGTACATATATTAGTTTTTGGCTGTTTCCATCCTATTTGAACCTTATTTGGTTCTGTTTGACTATTAAAATCCAGCGATTTTGTCACTTTAATCCATCTGGGCAAGTTACCCTCTAATCATATTGATTTACTGTAAGTAATATGTATTTTTTCTGAACAATTATAAAATTTGTGTTTCGAACATTCTATTTTATACTACTATACCACCCAGCTGTACTAAATTATTGACATTTCGAGATGTTTTCGCCCGATATTATTATTCCACCCTATACTATTATTGACTGTTCAAGATACTTCCACCATCAGTGTTTTCAAAATAAGCCGTTGGCCGTCGCATCCTACGGCAACTCTGAAGTTTGCAACGCCTACTTTTTTGTCTTGCCAAATATTTGTTTGAAAAAGAAAAACTCTAAGGCGGAGTGGATAAAAAAAAGTTTTTTGCAATGCCTACTTATGTTTTTCCAACGCCTACTGTCTAGGGAAAACACTGACCCTATACTATTATTCTGCTCTATGCTCTCATTAGGCTTTTCGTATATTGTCCTTCCTACACTACTATTTTGCCCTGTATGCTTATTCAGGAGTTAAGAGTAGGGTCTTGAGTTTGAGCCCTGATCAGACTATGCTGTGCTGTGTCCTTGGACAAGGCTTTTTACCTGACTTTATTCCAGTTAACTCAGCTGTATAAATGAGTATCAGGTATGCAAGGGGCTAACCTGTGATTGATTAGTGTCATGTCCAGGGGGAGTCAAAGACTCTCATATGCTTGACACTACGGAAACCGGAGATCGGCCCTATGAGCCACTTAGGCTTGAGAAAGGATTTAACTTTAGCTAGAAACATAAAGCAGTCAGTTGAAGTTTTCAGTGTTGAGAAGTAAAAAACTTTAGTACTGTACAAATACAGGTGTGTGTTGCTGTCTTATAAACTGTCCGTGTGTCTAATTGCAGGTGTCATCCTGGGGAGGCTATGTCTTCCTAATCAACCTGATTCCACTCCACGTGCTGGCACTGATGCTGACTGGGCGATTTTCACACAGAATCTATGTTGCCTACTCCACAGTAAGTTGATGGATTCTTGTACAGTGTTCTTAGCATGGCCCTGTTTGGTGTTTACACATAGGCCAACTTTACTGAGCACTTAACCCTTTCAGCCCTAGCAAGCTTTATATCAGCCTGTAATTTCTCGTTTGCTTGACTCACACAAAATAGTTATTTTTGTTATGAGAAAGTGAAAATTGATCAAAGGAGGTGGAATGATGATGAAATAGAAATTTTCCCAAATTATGCATGTTTTCGTCAAACATCCCGCAGCCTCACTTTTGAATCATGAAAGTGTAAATATTTTCATAAATCAAATCCTAAAGCGTCCACAAATGAAAAGAATTACCTTTTGAACACAGTTTGTATGAGCAAAATGCTCACACTTATTTGTTGAATATGAGGCTTGGGGATGAAGTTGACTATTTTGATGTAAACATGCATATGTTGTCAACAATACCTCGCCAAAGTTTAACTAACTGGTTTGTACTGTGTTTGTTTTGTCAACAGGTTTATTGTCTTGGAACAATCCTGTCAATGCAGATCTCATTTGTTGGTTTCCAGCCTGTTCTGTCCAGTGAGCACATGGCTGTAAGTGGTAGTTCTTGGTAGTTGTTAAAATACATTCATCTTTATCCTCATCATTATCATTATTTGCATCATCATCAACATCAACATTCACTAACACCATTCTCATCACTATCATCATCAATTATGTCATTATCACCATTATCATCACTGACAATCATTAACACTGTCACCAACACATGTCATCACAGTCATCACCATCAATTACATCATTATCACCATTGTCATCATCAACAGTCATCAACACTGTCACTAACACCATTGTCATCACAATCAACACCATCACTATCATCATCAATCATGTCATTACCACCATTATCATCATCAACAATCTTTATCACCATTATCACCTGACATTGTTATTTATAATCATTTCCTTTTAAGGCATTTGGCGTATTTGGATTGTGCCAGATCCATGCATTTGTTGACTATGTCCGCTCGCGCATGTCCAGAGAAAACTTCCAGCTTCTGTTTAAGACTGTTGTTGCAACAGCTGCCATTGGTGCAACCCTAGCTGGTGGATTCTTAACAGCTACTGGAAAGATCTCCCCATGGACTGGCCGATTTTACTCCCTCCTGGATCCCTCCTATGCAAAGAACAACATTCCAATTATTGCATCAGTCTCTGAGCATCAGCCGACCACCTGGTCTTCATTCTACTTCGATCTTCAGATGCTCGTGTTCATGTTTCCTGTTGGGCTATACTTCTGCTTCAGCAAACTGACAGATGCTAACATCTTTATTATTATGTACGGAGTCACAAGCATTTACTTTGCAGTAAGTTAATGAAAACTCTTAGAAACTCGTTATTGTTGATCTTATAGTTTGGTTTGTTTGATTCCAATAAACAGCCACAGAGTTTACTTGATAATGGTGCTTTAAAAGAGTTAAGACTGTGTTTAGGGGAATCCATATAAAGCTTGGGTTAGATAGAATGTAAGCAACAGTGATATAAGTTTTTCCCTGTTAGCTTTTCAAAACAGTGTGTGTTCCAAGACTGTATTGGCAAATGTGCTAGATCTATGTTGTTTAACCCGGGTACATCTCGGTTTGAAACATGACCCTAGTCTGAGATTTTCACAAAATTACCTGAGCTGATAATTATTGTTGGGGACACTTATCTTTTGTGGACAACACCACCCAAAAAAGGTTGTCAAACCTCAGTATGCCATACTTCAGAGGGTAGTTAACACTGTCATCATAAACTTTGAGTATTTTTGTCCTGCATTTTCTGCTAGTAACTGTCGTTCAGGTGATTTATGGTTTCATGTCAACTCTTCAGGGCGTTATGGTGCGTCTGATGCTGGTTCTTGCTCCTGTGGCCTGCATTCTGTCTGGAATCAGCGTTTCTTCTATCTTGACTACCTACATGAAGGTAAGGTTGTATTATCAGTTATAGTCAGGGGGGACAGACAAGAACTTAACCAGTGACTTGGCTTCCCTATGTGAGTCTTTGTAGTTCAGCGAGTAGAGCATCTGAGCAGTAATCAGAGGGTTCCAAGTTTGATTCCTGTCAGTGACTCAAAATTTTTTCTGAGCTTTCAACTTGTAAATCAATAATTTCTTCAGGTAGGGGGGCTGTTTTTGAAGTGTGCCCAAGTGGGGGGAGGGGGGGGGCTATTATTGAGATGAGTTCAGGGTTGCTGTTCTTTTTTTAGGTGAGCTCACGATAACTATTCTTTTATGAGGTGTGCTCTTTCTTCGGGGGAGGCTATTATTAAGTTGAGCTCAGGGGGGGCCAGTTATTGGGATGTGATGAAGTGTGCTCAGGGGGGGGGACTGGTTTACTATTGGTGTTTACTTTACCTGTTGTGATTGAAAGTTTTAAGGTAGAAAAGACAGTAAGAGTTATCAATGACTTGGTGACAGAAAACGAAAAGAGGTCTTACTTCCTTTTCAATTTCTGTTCTTTCTGCAGAATTTGGATGTCGCAAAGAAAGAGAAGAAGGCAACTAAAAAGACAGACCCAAGCTACCCGATCAAGAATGAAGTGGCAACCGTCATGATTGGCCTGATGACACTGTTCCTGATTACCTACACCTTTCATTGCACTTGGGTTACCTCGGAGGCGTACTCTTCACCATCCATTGTTCTTTCAGCCAAGCAACATGATGGATCTCGGGTTATTTTTGATGATTTCAGGGAGGCTTACTATTGGCTGCGGCAGAACACTCCAGAGGTGAGAATCTGAGGGTGTATTATGGCATGCAATAGAATTCTGAAAGTAACAGCCCTGTTAGGTAACTTCAGATTTTGCAGGCAAATTAGCCCCCTCTTTTTAGGTAGCAATTATTTTTGGATATATTAAAAACATTTTTTTGGACACTTATTATAAAAGTCATTTGACCAGTCATGCATATATTAATCTTACAATGTATTGTAATGTAATCAAATGAAAGAGTGGGACAAATCACATTCACTAAACTGTACAGTTTATTTTGACTCTTCACTGACAAATCAATTTGTCAAAATGTTGCTACTTTCTGGTTGCCGAAAATAGATAGGGAGTTACATCTGGATTTATTCTTTAGGCAAGAAATTACTTTTGGGTGGCTGTTGCTCTTGGGTGGGGGGAGGGGAGAGGGCATTACTTTTTGAGGCAGCCTTTACTTTCAGATTCTACAGTAGAATTTATCAGTTAAAATTAAGGTAGATTGAAGTTACAAGCTTTTTATTCCTACAAATGAGCTCAGTTTTAGAATTGTGACATTACTATTTATGATGGTACTCTGCCAATCTATTGGCAAGGTATTTAATCAAAATTAAACTTATCAGCTTATTTCCTGTAAGGAAAATTTAAATGTTGACGAATACCATACCATAGGGGTGAAAAAGTAAATGTGGGTACTTTGATGTGGCAACTATTGTGTACATGATTGTATTGTAAACTTGAGGTTTATTTCACCTGTTGTTTCAGAATGCCAAAGTGATGTCCTGGTGGGATTATGGGTACCAGATAACAGCTATGGCCAACAGGACAATACTGGTTGATAACAACACATGGAATAACACCCACATATCTCGAGTTGGCCAGGTGAGAATAGGCACTTTAAATGGTGTATAGACAAGTAATCTGTTATCTTTTTCTGTATGAGTCAAAGTTGTCATCTGATACTTCAAATTTGTTAAAGAGGAACTGAATCCTAAAATCAACTTTTGTCAAACAATATCTTAAACTGAATGTGAAAACAATGTTAAAAAATATTCCTCATATCGTGCTGACTTTAAGAAAAATTCGAGTTTAAAACACGTTACTTGCCGCATTTTACTGGCGGCTCAGAAATAGGGGTTACACGGAAAGAGAGTGAGGCTGTGATGTCAGATATGGGTAAGAATTGGCTTGGACTGAAAAAATTAATCATTGGAATAACATATTGCACACAACATAAGTTCTAACTTTCACTCTTGGCTGAGTAAGCAAGCTTTTGACAACAAAAACAGTTCAAGCACTCGCTCGCTCCCCATAACCTACGTCACACGTTACCTTCATTTGCTGCTGACAAGTCGACAAGTGCCAATGTTCATTGACCCCAAACGACCAGAAACACGTACATACAAACAAGAATATCTCGGAAAATTAGCACGACACAAAAAAAAACTTTTAGATATGTTCTCAACACCTTGAAGGATTTCGTTTAAAATATGTTGATTTTAGAGTTCAGTTCCCCTTTAAGCACCTACTAAGGCTAACTTTTTTTAAAATCTTTCAGGCTATGGCGTCACCGGAGGACAAAGCCTATGAGATCATGAGAGAACTTGATGTCGATTATGTACTGGTTATTTTTGGTGGCTTGACTGGATATGCTTCTGATGGTAAGTTTGGTGGATAATGTCTGTACCTGATTCAATGCACCCTTAGAAATGTTTAATAGATGCTAGCTTTCATTTTTAAAACCAAGAGATTTTTTACCATTTCAGCCCAAGACACAACAAATGTCATGCCACTGCAAACTAATAAACCTTACTCTAACTTCCTAACATGTTCATTCCATTGCTTTCCTTTTTTTTATCTTTTATCGTTTTGCTCTCAATGTTGTGTTTGTGCACCTGTCTACTGTTCATACGGGTTCAATGGACTCAACAACCCAGCCTAAACTCAAATTTGTGTATTTTCCTCTGATTCAACACTTAGTAGTTAAAATTTGTTTGCACACCGTAACTCGATTTGCTCTGCCATTCTAGAGGGCCCGTACCGGCAAAATGTTCATGACTACTGTTAGTTGTTTCAATAGTTACAGTTTACGGTAATCCTTTCTCCAGTCTAAGTGGTTCATAGGGCCGGCGCTTATCTCCGGTTTCTGCAGTGTTAAACGGATGAGAGTCTTTGACTCCCCCTAATCATTAGCACATTAGCCCCCAGCAGAACCAGTTTATACAGCTGAGTCGACTTAAATGAGCAAAAAAATGATAATTTTTCTATCTATGAATTATCAGGGTTCAAACGAGCCCAGGAAATCCTGGAAAACCCTTGAAATTATTTTCTTTAAGCCCTGGAAAATTTCATAGAATCTTCTGAAAACGTTGATTTCCCAAATGATGCATTGTTTTTCGTTTCAAGCAACAACTAAGACTTTTAAACTTTGCATGTCGTTGTTATATTAAGTCCAATGAATACAGATTTTCATGACATTAATTACTAAAACGTTGTTTAAGCATGTGATTTTGAACGTTAATATTTTTATTCTGGGTTTAAAAAGTTCTGGAAAATCCCTGGAAAAAAATAAAAACATAGCCCTATAAAACCCTGGATTTTTTAAGTTCTGAAGGTGTTCGAACCCTGATTCATAAACTTTGTGTAATTAGTTTGGCCTGTTATAGAATTTCGATTAGAATACTGATACATTTCCTCTCTTGCCCATGACAGATATCAACAAGTTCCTCTGGATGGTGCGTATCGGCGGCAGCACAGAGAAGGGTAAACACATCAAGGAGCACGACTATTACACCCCCGCTGGGGAGTTCCGTATCGACAAGGACGGCTCCAAGACGCTGCTCAACTGCCTCATGTACAAGATGTGTTTCTATCGCTTTGGTTCCGTCTACACTGAGCAGGGTAAGTTGGGCACCAGTCTACCAGGCTTCGGCTGACACTCACCGTGTTCTGGTTGGCCGATGCAAAAAATCTTATATGATGGGACTGAAAACTACCTATGTGATGATTCGTACAAACCCTTATTTTAAAGTTCTAGGCAGAAAAACACATTCTAATGAAGAAAATATTGGGTCCCTGGGAACTTACACGTTTGAAAATCCTTTACCTCGTGAATAGCTGTGTTGCCAGCAGGGTGAGTCCTAGTCCCCGTGTTGTAGTGGTTATCACACCTGACTAGTAACCAGGAGACGTTGGTTCGAGTCCCGTTCGGGGCATTCAAACCAATTTTTTTCGGAAGAGTGTGTTGGAAGGGAAAAAAGAACTTAAATGTATTTCTACTTCCATGATGGGACTGTGAAAATCATATTGATTTTAGTGACTTTCGTAAAAAATGTATTTTTTAGTTTTTTTTTAAATTCAAGCTGTTTTTAAGGAACGCGAAAACGTCGTTTGTGACCATGTGACTGTTTATGCTAGAAATTTAATTTTAGTGGCTTAAGCGAAAGTTTCCAATAAGAAAAAATTGTTTTTTCAAAAGTTATACAAGTCTTTTTAACCGTTCGTCAGAGCAACTGACTCTGAATGTTGGTCTGAAGAACAGCTAACGCGCTCTAGTGTAAAAAGTCAGTTCGCTGTCGCATTTTTGTCTGAACAAAGTGTCGCTGTCATAATTTTTCAATTTGAAGCAATTATTGCTTTGCTAATTTTTTTACAGCTCCAATTGATTGTAAAAATGATGGACAAATGTGTCTGTATCATTAGCGTGTTCCAAAAAAATTTAAGCTCGAACAAAAGATAGAGCGAGAAACTGATTACATGTTTTACTGGATGTTTTGATATACAAAGTTGATCTCTAATGCTCTTTATCGCTGTCGCAAATTGTCGCACTTTTCCTGATAATTTCTGTCGCTCGTCCGCGCTTTGACAATTGTCTCAATTTAAGACAGTGTCGCCCGTCACCAAGAACCCTTTTGTAGGCCCCGATGATCGTAAAGTAGCCGCTGGCTGACACGTGACCGTTGAGCAAATGTGGCCAGGTTGCTGGGGGTTTCGCAGTTGAGCTATTTTTATTTATAGTGAACTTTGTTATTATGTTCTAATAGGTAAACCAACTGGTTATGATCGAGTGCGCAACGCAGAGATTGGAAACAAGGTTAGTTCTTACTAAGAGCTTCCACAATGTTCTCGAGTTTGGGAAAACATACATCTGGCCTAGAAAGTCCTAGAAAAACGTGGCATTCGTTCATTATCCAACTGAGCAGGCAAATTTCAAAAGTTTTTATGTGGTAGATCTTTGTTCTTAAGTCAAAGTAGAGGCCCTTCGGCCATTTTAGTTTTGCTTATGAACGATAAGAGAATAGAATTAAATAGGTCTGAAGTAACTGGGTATGCGCAGTGGCCGAGCGGTTAGCGTGTTCCAGTCGTAATCCTAGGGTTGCTATTTCGAGCCCCGGTCAGACCACTGTGTGGTGTCGTTGAACAAGACACTTTACCCGACTTGTTCCAGTCGACTCAGCTGTATAAGTGAGTACCAGTTCTGCTGGGGGCTACCTGTGATAGATTAGCGTCCTGTCCAGGGGGAGTCAAAGACTCTCATCCGCTTAACACTAAGGAAACCTGAGATAAGCGCCGGTCTCATGGGATACCTGGCACGAAAAAGGATTAGTGTTTAGCTTAAGGAATAACTGAGCTTGATGTTTGTTGCAGGAATTCGAGCTTGACGTTCTTGAGGAAGCTTACACCACGGAGCACTGGCTTGTTCGTATCTACAAAGTCAAAGATCTCGACAACAGAGGCTCTTAGTGAGCCACCGAGCACCTAATGGTCAATTTATAGTAGTGCTTTGTTAACTAGTAAAATAAGATAATAAAATTGTTCAGCTTTTAATAGAGAAGTTGTCAGCCTCCGTTGATGTATTTCAAGACACGGAAATCGCTTGTTACTCATCCACGAGCGCGCAACGCGAAATGAAGGAGTTAAGGCTTTTTGTGTTACCCGTTAGCAGGCTGTAGCTGTATTACATCATGGGAGTGAGCTTGCGTCAGTGGGGAACTTTAAGGCTGGCGCACAGTTGAGCCGGTAAAGAGCTGAGCTGTTAGCTCGCGAGGCAGTTTGCTCAGCTTGTTCCGCACGAGTACGGCAAAATTTTAGTGAGATTTTTGCCTCACGAGCTCGAATCTCACTAAAATTTTGCCGCACATGTGGAACAAGCTCAGCAAACAGCCTCGCGAGCAAACAGCTCAGCTCTTTACCGGCTCAACTGTGCGCCGGTCTTAAGCAACGAGGACGGCAACACCGACGAAGACGGCTCACAAAAACAACTTTCAGGTTTGCTCCTTTCAACCATGTCTGGCTCGATTGCTCTGACTTTTGGCCTATTTACGCTTTTTGAAAAGAAAAAGGTTAAAACTACTTTTATAAATATAAAAGAAGATTGAGAAAATTTGCTGTTTATCGTTCTCATAGTCGTAAGGAGTCCAAAAATTAAGCTTTTCGCGTTGTAATTTTGAATACGACGGTGTGCAGGTGGCCATGCAACACTGCATTCCAACGAGCAGTTATGGTACTCATTCTTGTTTTTTGGCGCCGACGTCAGAATCAGTGCTCTCGTTGAGAGATGGCGCACTCTTTATCTTGTTCGTTTTCCAATCTGAAGCTCTAATATCAAAGCTTGGAAGGATCGAGAGGGGAGACTGCGAACTTTACACCAGCGTGTGGATGTTTGAAATTGAGATAATAGCAATAACAATATCTTAGTTCCTGTTTGTGTATACATACACTAACAGTTGCCCTTTAAAAAACCCGCTACATTGGTACATATTCAATATGCATACAGAGCTTTAAGCTTACGCGCAGGGGATCGAACGTCTCATATTCCTGACCATCATCGCCACTAAACAACTCAGAAAACTCACTTTCAAAATTTTGTAGAATTTTCTGGACCAAAATCCATGAATGAGTAAGTATGACAAAAAATGCATGACAGTAGGGATTTTGACGTTCACCCCCAAGCCTCGTAGGCCGTGGTCACACTTGCACCTTTGAACCATACCTAGCACGATTCTTCCGAAAGCTTACTTTCGTCGTGCTTGGCTGAACGCGTGCGAGCAACTGATGAACTGTCATTAGAGCGCCAGACGTTTTTAATACCGCATCACGTATACCTCGGAGCATACAACATTGAAAATTCCTGGCGAACTTAAAAAGCAAACGTTTGTTTTTATTCTCTTCATATCCTTAATTCGGCGATTCTCTTTATTGAGGCAAATTAAAAGCGATTACGCGAATACTTTTAAAACCCACCTGTGTCAAGTGTATAGTTTCGAGGTTCCGTTAGGAATAAATTATCTCATTAAGTTCATCTGATAAACAGAATTATCACCTACATAGTGCATAGCACGCACCAAGTCACTAATGAAGCAGACGTCGGCCTCTGTGAACTACTAACGTACGCTCAAAACTACAAAGGGGCCGACGCATGGTTCAAGTACGGTTGATACCACGCTTGAAGCGTGCTTTGTACGCTGAAAGTGGCAACTCTGTCAATCAGACAACAATGGTTGTTTAACATTTACAAAAAAAGTTTCACAAATTTCGGTAGGAATGTAAATGGTAAGACTGTTTTGGTTTGCCAGACCGAAAATTTTGCAAAATAAACGGAACTTCTGGAAAGGTAGTCGACCAAAATTCCAAACCGGAATTTCCAAATGGAAAATGTGTTTTTCTTTTGTTGCTCTCTAACAGTTCCAAGCCCTACTCCAAATTTTAAGCGTGTTACGTGTTATGTAGTTGGCTGGTTGCAGCGGTTTCCAAGTTTATTGAATAGACGGAGCTCAAGCCACAACCTCGAAAATCAACAAATCTTTTTGAATCTCTTTTCATGAAGGTTGCTATGGCTATTATCAAGTGCAATTCTTCATCGTTCTTATTTAATACTTCGTTAAATGAAGAATTTTTAACCTCGTTAAATAACATCATTTCAACCACCTTTGTTTTGTTTTTATTTCATCTCTTTTCTTACTTATAAGTAATATTTACAGAGAAATGATTTTTGTAGGTATTGATTATTGATTCACAGAACTCGTCCCTTTGCCAAATGTTGTGCCCACTGCACGATAAGTATTCCCGGTTGCCAAACGCCAAACGGCAATTCCCACTCTCTTCTCCGTCAACAGAAACAGCAGCTCGTAGAAAGGTTGCTTGTTTCGATCTTATCCCAGGTGCGACAAGCTCAACGATTTTCATGAAAGTTGCTTTTCTCATTCTAAAATGAAGCTTCCAGTAAAAAAATCCCATGTCGTCCCGTGCCAAGAGTGTTTCAAACCACAGCTGGTTCATAGGAATCGTCCAGAATCGTCGAATGTGTAGAACATTTTCCTGGAATTCTTCTTCTGTAATTGCAGTCATAGTTAAAGCTGGCAACAGCGAAAGGTGTTGTCGCATACGAACCTGCATTCTTCTCAGCATAGTGGACCTTAAATTACGTCTCCTTCGCTTAATTCGGTTTTCCCTCAATAAAGCGACTCGTCGAGTTAAGAGAATGAAAACGAAAAAAAAAATTTCGCTTCTCTTGAACTCGGCATGATTTTTATAACATCTGACACACTAATGACAGCTCAAAAGCTAATGATCATTTGCACGTGTGTTCAGCTAAGCACGACTAACGTAAACGTATAAAATCTGAGGTCACACTGAAAGTTTACTTTAAGCAGACGGCAGCTATGACAATATGATAAAGCATGCATTCGCTGGGCCAAGTGTGACCACGATCGTAATCAAGAAATAGTGTGAGTTTTTTGCACGTGCAAACCGTGTTCACGAAGGAATTCTTTTCATTTGTGAGCGCTCTGAGATTTGATTTAAGAAAATATTCACACGTTCGTGATTCGAACGCGAGTCGTGGGGTTGTTTGACGTAAACATGCATAAGGCCTATTGTCATCTGGTGAAGGATGGAAATATCATGGGGACTAGCGCTATTAGGGACCTTCGGGGGAGGGCTAAAGCACGCTTTGTTGCGACCACTACTGATGCCTCTTACGGTATCTTCATTTGAAATTACAAAAACCTAATCATAAAACACAGACGGAATGAAGGAGAAGCAGCTTGATTTTTTGGATTGTTGAGTTTTAGTTTTTAATTTTTTTTTTCTGGATTGGTAGTTTAAATGAGATTTTTGATTTTGGGATTTTTACTTTAATAGACAAGTTTGAAAATTCATTTTTTGAGTCAACCTTGGTGTAAATTCGCCAAACTGTCCTTAAACCAAGCTGTACTTGCTGGGTGGTTTGCTAGTTTTACTCAATACTTTTCTCAATCAATAACTCGCGATCGGTCTTTTCAACTTCCTCACTTTTCAACAAAATTTTAGGATCTGACCCCCGTAAAACAACGAGGCAGAGAATAATAGTAAATACATATACAGTAGCTGCACGTTTAAAAGAGTGCACCGTGCTGGTCAACTGCACGCTGTCATCTTGTAATCAATAAAGAAAAGTATCGGTGCCGTAAACTTAAACGGAAAATTAACAGAGAAAAACCGGAGCTCTGTAGTGAAGTCAAATTTTCAACCGGAGGGATTATGATACGAGGGGGGCGGGGGGGGATGGTCCACTGATGTGCCATCTACGGTGATTTGAGAATGGACATATTGGACGGGTGCCAGAGCGCTCAAGTTTTCTAACTTTTTGTACTAACTGGTAAGACCTCCAGCGACGCGTAGGCAACTCCCGAAAATATGTTTTTTTTCTTTTCTTTTTTTTTCGAGAATGAAAAATTAAAAGTGACTAAAAACTAACGAGGCTAGAAACCCACAAAAGGCTCTTCAAAATGTATAAGAACTTAAGAATGAAAAAACGACGCGCCAAGAATGATAAATAGCCGAGGTTCTTCCTTGAATTATTCGAGGAAGGCGAAAATTCGAGGCCGCGCCGGCGAGGCGAAAAAATTCAAGGTCGACCTTTTTTTTTGTTTTATTATACCACAAAACGAAGAAACTTGTCACATAGAATATAAACAGAACATGAAACATCGGCTTTTTTAATTTTAGATTAATCAAATGAAAGCTGTTATTAGAGAAAGAATGGTATCAACTTTCACCTCTGCGGCACGACCAGGGATCAAGAAAAGACTAAGAAAGGCGCCATATTTTGGTACCAGTCACAGAGAGCGCTTCCAGCCGTGTCACGTGACAATCCGTCTGCACAACATTACAAAACATGGCAGGGCTTCCGCAACGTTATGTGACTTGAATGCGAATTCTTCAGCAAAGACACGTTGCGATCATGCATTTTTCAATCCCAGACACAGTTGAACACAAGGATAAGAATGGATCCAACTATTTGGTAAGATCAATCTGCTAAATTTTCTTTCATTCATTCATGCCTTCAGTCGCGGAGTTTTAAATCTTCAAGGAATGATCAACTCTTGCATTTTGGGGGAGGGAACTTACGCTGTATCCTTGAAAAATATTCGTTTTTGGATAGTGGATTTTGTTTTTAAAGTTTTAATTTATGATCCAACGAAATGTTATTTGGTTGTTCATATATCTTTGGCACTAATTGCTAGTTTTGTATTCATATCTGTTTTAGTTGATTTGTAATTAAGAGGAGAAAGTTCGAAGATTCCTCAGTCGGTAGCCTGTGGCAAACACTCACTGCAAGTTTGCAGAATTTCTCGTACAAGAACCGTTGGACTTTTTGCTTCGTTTTTTGTTTAGAAAAGTAAGGAAATAGTTGTCCATTTATACAATTTTCCACTGAAGTCGTCCATGCCTTGGAGTTTGTTTATGTTTTTTATAAAATTACTTGCTTTTATCCTCATGTCTTAAACTGCCATCCGGTTAATGCCAGTTTCGTAAAACGAACCAAAAATATTGTTGTTGTCGAGTTTTGAAGAGAACCCTGCTGTACTCCATTCATATCGATTTGACCTTGTGTTTGAAGGCGCTTTTCATTGCCTTATAAACAAGTTTGCGAAATCTACCTGTCAGGAACTGTTTTTAATGCCACATGTCTTTCAGTTGTTTTTCTCGTAGAAGTCTCACAAACACTTTCTTTGTTTTCGAGCTAGGACCTTAATTCATTCTTGTACATGAAATATTCATAAGTAGTGTCATTAGCTGCATACAGCGAAGCTATTTCTCCCAAGAGAAAATATTTTGATATTGTGGTTGCTGGCATAATTAACGGTTAACTTTTTCACTAAACACAAGTTTGAAATGTTCGAGCTCGATAACATCAAGTTTATGTATGCATCATTGCATAAAGGCTTATAAATGAAATATTTGTGGTTGTGACAATAAAACTTTAATTTCATTTTTACTTGAATCAGTTACTGTTAACAATATTTTTATGTCAGCCCATTAATTTTCGTACATTTTTATGACTCTTCCATGGCCAATATATACATTTTTAAATATTTGCATTAGCACTTATCTTCTGCTTGTATAAATTTTAATGGTTCCAAATCATTGGGTATGAACGTATTTTGGGTTTATTTATGGCAGCCAGAGGTTGATTAAAACTAATAGGAATTAACACATGTAGCCTTTAAACAGTGTACATTAAGTTTTAATTTATATTTACCTTTCAAGGTACATGCATGTTTATGATAAGTATTGAAAAAAATGTTGAACAGTACTAGTATTGACCTCTAGTAGGGAATCTTTTACTTAAGTGCTTTGCCTGCACTTTTTCATATTCAAACCATTTATTATTCAAAGTACCTGCACCTGATGTGTGTACATGAAAATAATGTTCACTATTTAATAATCTTGCTTTGACCTTCGTCGTATTTACAACCCCCTTATACTATGATGCACCTGTCCTTTGTTTACCAGTTGAAGAAACTTGAGAAACCTACAGATAAGAAAATTACAAGCCCCAGCTCTAGGCTAATAATAGGGGTTTTACTGGCTACACCAGTTTTATATATTAGAGATTTGAGCAGCTAACAAAGATTGTGATTTGTCTTAAACCGATTCCTCCACATAACCCCATTTGAATTCTTTCATGACAAACAATAAACAACAACAAAATCTTTCATTTCTGTCTCACTAATTAATACAGTTTTAGTTTTTTTTTATGAAAAAAACTGATACTAATGTCCAGCAATCTCATTTGGTTGCATTACAAAATATACCAAATATTTGATATGATTTGAATATTGGTCGCAGGGTTGTATCACTTTAACTGCTTCTTGTGTATGGCAGGCTCCTAGCCAAGATATTTTTGGGAGGGAATAGTTGAGACAAACCAAGTGAGCACCAAATGTGCAAGCTAGTCTCAAGGAGGGTTGGAAACATGCTTCCCTGGGAAATTTTGAAAACTAGATTGTCTGAGACTAAAATATGAAACAGGCAGGCAAGAACAACCTACATCATAATCAATTTAAAAAATCGTAGAAGATAATGTTGCTTTTTCAAATAGTTAGTCAACAAAAAAGTTGACCTTTGCTACCTGTGAGGGGGAGGGTACAAGGGCACCCATCACTTCCCCTCCGTATGGATCGGTATGGTGCAATGAGTATGTGTCTTCCTATTTTCTCTGCTTAATATGTCTCGATCAATCAGCTGATTTATTATCAAAAGAAAAAGAAAAACCTTAATAACAGGGTTCATACGGGCCCTGGAAATCCAGGAAAACCCTGGAAAAGTCCTGGAAATTTTTCATTAAGTCTGGAAAATTTCATAGAATCTTTTTGAAAAAACTAGATTTCCAAATTGAAGCATTGTTTTTCGTTTCAAGTAACAACTAAGACTTAAAACTTAATTTTTACATGTCGTTGTTATATTAAGTCCAATATAAATAAATTTTCATGACATTGATTACTAAAACATTGTTTAAATAGGTGATTTTGAATGTTAATATTTTCATTCTGGGCTTAAAAAGCCCTGGAAAAGCCCTGGAAAAAACAAAAATATAACCCTGGAAAACCCTGGATTTTCTAAGTTCTGAAGGTGTTCGAACTCTGTTAATAAGTACTACATACATGTATGTGCATGTAACATTATGCACTGCTCAAGGCCTTATAAGCAGTTGGCACTATTCCCCACATCTCTCTAAAAGACAGTAAGTCTGGTGTTAGGGAGGTGCTTCAGATTTATTGAACCTCGGCAGTGCAGCAGGCAATAAACAAGCTGGTTACCCAATGTAGATGAATTTAATAAGAGTGTATGTAACAATACAATATTATTAGGACAAGAAGATGCAAGTCAAATAAAATTAACTAGTTCTTCACATATGTGTTAAAAGTGCCTCGTATGACATGAAGGGGGGTTTGTTACATCAGTGGAAAAACCTAGTTTCTAAATATGAATAATTGCAGGCTTTCAAGTGATCCTACTTTTCTTACTATTTCTTACTTTTTTTACCCTTCTCCTTGTGTTCCTACTTTTGTCTTGAAATTCCTACTATTTCCCACTATTTCCTAGTTCTTACATACTGCAATTTCAACAAATTGTGTAAGGTTGTATCATGCAGGAATAGGGAGTAAGCCTTGCAGGTATTCAGGGTTAAAGCCTGGACCACATGTCGCAAGGAAGAATTCTTGATGAACAAATGTTCATCTGGCATGTCCAGTCCAGATGAATCACACTCATAACAGCAGTGAAACAAGTCACAGGCAGACTAGAAGCAGTTCATCAGTACTTCTTCAAAGATCTGTACCAAATGCTGCATTCTTAGTCCTTCTTCTAAGCCCTTGGTTGTCCTACTTTTCTCCTACTTTTCCCCGCAAAATCCTTCTTTTGTCCTACTTTTAAAAGAATTTTGGTCCTACTTTTTTCCTAATTTTTATGCTGGGTGTGTCTGAAAGTCTGTAATTGAAGAGCATAGTGCAAAAATGGTGTAAGTGACTTTTGATGAAGTTCTCAATTCTCTCTACATTATCCCTGTTATCTCTTGATAACCATTAGGAGAATTGAGTGTTTCATACAAAGTCACTTACACCGTTTTTGCACTAGGATCTTCAATTGTTTTCAACTGATAATGATGTCTGTTGTTTGACTGGCAAATTTTCAGTTTTTAATTTTTGAAATCTGCTGCAAATCCTGACTCACTAGTTAGATGAAAATTAGTATTAACTTTTAAAGAATACCTCAAGAACAAATGCTAGTCCAAGTTTGACTCAGATTCACCCAAAAATTATAGATTGGCAGCAAATTTCAAAAAGTTGAAAATAATGCCTGTCAGCAACTACATAATCAGTTGAAAGCATTGAACACTAATACCTCGAGAACAATCACAGATTTTGATTTTTTTTCACCTCTATATTTCCTCAATTAGCATGGTCTATCTGCTGGCATGACAGATTAATATTTCATGTCATAGGCACTTTAAAGCAACTTGCAGCAACTTATCTAGGTGGC
The DNA here is from genome assembly GCA_026413305.1 of Hydrozoanthus tunicans. Lineage (NCBI taxonomy): Eukaryota > Metazoa > Cnidaria > Anthozoa > Zoantharia > Hydrozoanthidae > Hydrozoanthus > Hydrozoanthus tunicans. The sequence continues at coordinate 30,314 of JAOBAT010093748.1, read as the reverse complement.
ATATATATAGTGGCATTATTGTGTTTGACTTGTAATCCTAGGGTTACGTAGACCTTTGGAGCCCCAGTCAGATCAACATGCATGAGCACAACACTTTACTCGCCTTGTTCCAGTTGACTCAACTATACAACTTCACAAATAAAGTAATGTTACTGTAAGTTATTTCACTGCTTTCATTTTGCCCCATCAGGCATACAATATTCACATCAATGGCTCTTATCACAGTGAAGTAAGATTTTCGGAGTTGTTCAACTTCAATGACCAGGTAAATCTGCTTGAAGTCATGTATCTTTAAGTTTGCCACCATGTACATGAATGTACATGTTCATGTCTCTCGGGAACACAACAAGACTTGTAAACATGAATATTATTAATCATCCAGATTGATAAAAGTGAAAAATTTTTTTGAAATCTTTTTTGGAATTCTGGTCTAACTTGTCAACAGATGTTTCACATGTTAGACCAGAATTCCAGAAAAAGATTTCAAAAAAAGTTTTTTTTCACAACAAGACTTGTGTTGTTAGGTCTCTTAGCTGCGATTCACGCTTTTCATGCCATCAGTTTTTTAGAACTGAATTTTTTTCTTCAGTAATTTATGTTGTTTAATCAATTTCCTAAATTATTCATTCAAAATGACTCATTTTCTATGTATGTAGTGTAAGGAGAAGTTATTAGACACTGATAAACTATCTGAGATCAAATTTACACAGTCATAAAGTTGCGGTTTAACTTCAATAAACACTGTGTGTATATTTTACTGCATCTACTACTATTACTGTTATTCATGGGCAGCGAAAGCAAAAGATTACTGTAGTGGCACAGTGGAAGTTGTAATTTTTTGACATGTATATTAAGTCTTAAATTCCTATTCAAAAGTTGTTTAACATTGTTAGCAAAAAAAATACTAGGCTTGCTCCCCTCCCAACTAAAGTAATTATTAGGGAGTAGCCCTCCCCCCTAAGCCCCTCCCCATTTCTGTGGCCAATGTTACTACCATTGCTATTATTATTACTATGATACTGCAGGTCACTACTACCCAATTAGTATCCAGATATTTTGCCTTTTTACTTATCTATTAATGGGGCCTACAAAGGGGTTTTGATAATGGGTAGCAAGGTCTTAAATTGAGGTAACAGACAATTGTCAAAGCACTGACAAGCAACAGAAATTATCGAGCATCAGAGATCAGCTATGTATCAAAACATTCAGGAATACATCAAATGTTATCAGTTTCTATTTTCCATCTGAGCTGAAAGTTTTAGCTTAAAGCCTAAAAGTCATGCAAATGACACAGATACATGTTTATTTGACTGTTGATAGACTAGAGCTGTAAAGAAATTAGTAAAACAAATAACTGCTTAAAAATTGAAAATTATGACAGTGACAATTTGTTCAGACAAAAATGTAATGGCAGTTATTGCACTAGAAAAAGATGCGATTAAGATACCTAAAAAGTGTAGAATAATAGACTTCTGAGCACCCCTTCAATTTGTAGGCCCCATTAATACAAGAAACTTTGAAGATTTATCATTAATTTTATCCTATAATTAATGCTGTTAAACTAAATACTCCTTTAAAGCTGCGTAAAGTATTTGGAACGAGAATTCAAGCCAAGTTTCCGCCCAGAAAGTTGTTGTCACTGACGGCAGTGCAGGTGGAGGAACGTCGTGAACAGCTGGAAAGGTTCCTACAGATGATCTGCCAGGATCCTGATGTTTCATCATCCACGCTTTTCACAAGGTTTTTGCTGAACTGCCAAAAGGTACACTACATACTTTTTAAACAATATTACCTTGGACTCAGTCAACTTTAGATCTTTCAGCCACAAATAAATCTATTGATGTGCTGTTAAATTTACCCAACTGGAACCTATACTTTTCATGTTACCAGTTTTGGAGAATTTTGCTTTTGATCTTCAGTAATTTGTTATGTTTGATCAACTTCTATTTTCTCGTTACCAAATATCTTTTTTTTATAAAATGAGTTGTGAGATAAAAATGGCTGTAGTTGATAATTTTTATTGAAAAAAAAAATTCTGCATTGATTGTTATTCATTGAATAATAATTCTTTTAACACATACAAAAAATTTGTTTTGGATTTAGAATTCCATCAAGGCTGATGAAGAAGTAGAATTGGATATTTATTTGATGAATGGACAAAAAATCACTTTGAAAGTTAAATCTTCAGATAGCAGTAACTCTGTATTGGAGGTAAGTGAAATTTTAATACTAGCTGTATAAAAGGTAAAATCAAATGCTGTCATCCCCATAACAGTTGTTGTTTTATCGAGGCTTAAGATTAATTGCAGAGTCATCCAAGAGTCTGGCAACTCTCCCTCTTTTTGTTATGCTGAAGTGTTTTGAGTGTTTTGTTACATCTTTATCCATGCAGGCAGCCATGTCCAATATCAAGTTACCAGATGAGCTAGTTTATTACTTTGGGTTGTACCTGATTCAGAGAGAGGAAAGTGGTGACGCTACAAGTGAGTAGCAATTAAAGACCAGGTCAATTTAAATTAAAAGTGCTTTTATTTAGATTGAGAACTGGAAACCTAACCTCACTTGGCCAAATAGTCAACGATTCCCATATTAGATATATTCATGTGTGGTGGAAGCAAAATATTATTAGGGGGAGGGGGGCACAGTGAAAATTATATAGTTGTTAGCCAGAAAATATTTGGCTTCTCCCCACCACCCAAACAGTGTCGCCCATGATATCAACTTTTTTAGTTTTAGAGATTTTCTCCAAATTACCAAAAGTCACCTAAATTTAAGGACTGTTAATTTTCAACATTTTTTGTTTAACTTCTTGCAGTTGTGAGAAAACTGCAGGAATTTGAAGCACCATACCTGGTTCTAAGCTGTGCTCATGGGACGTACAGAATAGCAATTCGGAAATGGTGAGTATCTACTTGTAAGTGTGAGGCAGATATATTATTTTTGAAAATAAACTTAAGTGTCAGTGAGAAATGGGGGAAATAATGCTCATATTTTCATAGCCCTTCAATAGCTAGTCGGTAGAGAGGAGGACTGTAAAACTAACTCGTCATCGCTGATTCAAATCTGGCTCAAAGGATTATTTTTTACTTTTTTTTGTCTCTTCTTTATGAATTTTACAAAAACATTTGAAAAGCTCAAAGGCAAAATCAGTTATTGAGAGCAGATAGTACAAGAATGAGGCCAATAACCTGCTTGTGATTTCTCTTATCATCCCATTTTTTCCCAGCAAAGAATATGTACATGATGTTAAAACTAATGTTTGTACAGGCTAACACAAACATCCCTATCAACTTATCAGAGTGCATGCACCTACAATTCATGAAATATTAGTTATTAATTTTTTGTAAATAATCTTGTTTAGAGTTAGTTGTTTAACTTGTGAAGTCAATTGAAGACCCTAGTGCAAAAACGGTGTAAGTGACTTTGTATGAAACACTCAATTCTCCCTATGGTTATCAAGAGATAACAGGGATAATGTAGAGAGAATTGAGAACTTCATCAAAAGTCACTTACGTCGTTTTTGCACTATGCTCTTCAATTTTGATATATTGATATTATTGTTAAACATGGCAGCTGGTTTTCTACACTGTCATAGACATACTGTAAAGAATCTTGTGTTTTGTAATACATACATGTCTTTTTAATTTTTCAGCTTTTGGGATACAAAGATTGAAGAGCAAATTATTCATAACAGAATAGGAATGAACTTGCTCTTTGTCCAGGTACTTTAGAAGTATTCCTTTGATATAAATCTTTCATCTGTACTGTTGAGGCAATGCCTTTGCTGGTTTCCTGAGGATTATATGCGAACAAATTAAACAAGCATTCTAAAAAGTCAATGCTCATATTTTAAGAAAACTACTAGAGACCTGGGCCTAGTTGTTCAAAAGACGATTAGCCCTAATCCAGGGTTAATTACCATGACAACCAATAGGTTCTCTTAAGAGTTAACCCTGGATTAAAGTTAATCGGCTCTCAAAAAACCAGCCCCTTGTCTGTAGCCAGGATTTTTTGCAGGAGGGTGCAATTGAAAACAAACCAAGACAAACCAAACAAATCTGAGCCCCCTAACGCACAAAAATCTAGGGGTGTCTGGGGGCATGCTCCCCTGGAAAATTTTGAAAATTTGGTTGACGTGTGAGGTTGACACACAACATTGAAATTATTTTGGGTAGTAGCGAAAAACAAATTATTCACCAAAACAGACTGTTGGCTGACAGACAAGCAGTGAACTTGAAATTAGGAGTTGTCTGGTTGTATGAGACAACCAAGATGTTTACTGGGCAACCAATTTTATTGAAATCAAAAGGCCGGTTGCCCAAGGAAACAAGCAATGGACAACCTAGTCAAATGGAGAAATTAAAACAAGTTAAAATAATGTTATGGTGCAAGACTAATGATTATTAGTTGCTGATATAGTCATGGCTTTGTCAAAATCACTCAAAATTTATTTCTTTTCTATTACTGTAACAGGCAGTGAGTGATGTTGAAAGAGGGTGGATCGTTGGCCCGAAAGATGCCTATTCAAAACTCAGAAGCTTTAAGGAAAACCAAGCAAAGAGAGAGGTGTGTTCTTTATTTTAAGAAATGATACTCACTCAGCTAGTTTGTTTGTATAGCTTAATGCAAATTGAGGTGCATTTGAGAGAAATTGAGAGAAGATAATAGGTTAACTTTGTCTCATGTTTGTTCTATATGCTCTCAATTTCTCCCAAGCCCATCATTAAAGCTTTGCATTAGCTTATGCAGATATGTAACAACTAAAACTGTAATAATCAAATAACTTGCTGTTTTCTTGTTGCTTCCCTCAGCTTTCTTTCAAAAAAGGAACTCTTAATTTCCAAAGTTTAGAGAAAAATATTGATATTGATTTTCTTCATATAAACTGTTGGTCACAAGTGATCCCAAAGGACAATGTATCTGATTGTTTGGTATGCCCATGTCGTATGTGTTGTAACTTGATTCTATTTTATTTGGTGATTGCGTAGTACCTCAAGTTGGTCCAGATGTTAAGGTATTATGGCTACATTCAGTTTAAGCCATGCATTGCAAATTACCCTGATGAAAATACAAGAGTTATTGTTAGCATTGGAGAAAGAGAGCTCAACTTCAGACTGCAGACTCCTGATGTAAGTAGCATCTGCATTGGATAGCATATTCATTAAAGTCTTTAGTTAGACATTTTCTCAGTCCTTAGGGACCCATTAGGGCAGGTTTTCTCCAGTTATTACAGTGTTAAGGGGAAGAGAGTCTTTTGACTCCCCCTGGACAAGACACTTATCCATTGCAGGTTAGCCCCCAGCAGAACTGGTACTCATTTATACAATGATTCGACTGGAACAAGTTGGGTAAAGTGTCTTGCTCAAGAACATAAGTCTTTAGTGGGACAGAATTATTTTCTCACCTGACAAGGCTTCAGTAACTGCAGGAAAATGAATAAAGTTGAGCTTTAAAATCAATCTTATTGTACATTATTATCGGGCAGATAAAAAACGTTTGTAACTTGAAATGGCCTTAGACAAAGAGGGCACATGTTACGAAATTTAAAAGTCAATTCCATTTATATTCGTATTCCTGCAATGTAACATAACCTGATGAACAAACAGTAAACAATAAAACCGTAGAATTCCGATGAGGGGGCGTTACTTTCGGAATTCTTTGGTATTCTATTCACTTGGCAGTTGATAGACAATCATTTTTCCAGATACTTCTCAATTAATTTTGTCCTACCGAAAAAAGGTTTGATGTAATGTACATTGTGACAGTGCCAGTTGATCAAATGACTAAGTGTTCTATCCCGAATCTGACACTAATGACTTGAATTTTAAAATTACTTGTATGGGAGGAAAGGTGTGGGGCTTCAAACAAAATATAATGCCACGAAGACATATTTTAAGTTTGTTTTCTTCGCAGCGAGAGAATGTTGCTATAACAATTTTAACTTTGTTTTGAACCAGAGCAAAGTACAAGAGGGAAGTTTTAAAGTGACAAGAATGAGGTGCTGGCGAATCACCTCAACTGTAAGTACTGGACAGTAGAAACAGTAGTAGTACTTTCCAATTTAAAGTCCCTATCCTGGGCAAGCTTAAATCGACTCTATCCATCAAAACAATAGCATTGTAGCTACTGTGGCGCATGCGCAGTAGCTACAAAAACTAAAAAATTTAGGTTGTTACACCTCGTAAGACTGCACGAATTTTCCCGAGATTTTCTCCCACTGTAACTTGTAACCACAAGACTTAGTCACACAAAGACTCCTGAGAATTTTGCTCACTGCTTGATGAGAAAACAATGCCTCATGTGTTTGTTATTGTTAGCCGCATCTACGGCTGCAGTTATACAAAGAGTTATCTCTTGATGAGAAAGCAACATCTCATGTTTATGTTATTGTTAGCCTCTGAGCTCGCTAAGAAAAATCCATTTAAAGTAAAATTTCAAAAAGATATAATCGAGTTGTACAAACCTATTGTTTGGGCCGAGCACTGACCAATTTCCAAGTCAGTTGTCGAATAACCACTTATGGCTAGTCATTCAAAGTGGGAATCTTATATAATCCGTAACTAAACAGTGGTATGGGCGCGTAGTTCTTTTCTAAAATAGCTGTACATACTAAACAGCACCGTATTCACATACCAATGGAAACAAGAACTCAGTAGCTACATGCACGCATTGCGGGCTTATTTTTGGATCAAAACTGTTGTCATCTGTGAACGAAAAATTTGAACAACCAAAGAAAATTTCCTTGCATAAGTATGCTTTTTAACCAAAAAAAGATTGGAATGTAAATTTTGACCGAGTAGGCCGGGGACTGGTAACCTGTGACGTAGCAGCAGTGAATGATGTGGTTTTTGTTTAAAAAGTTTCATTTCTGTTAAAAATGTCATAAAATTTTTGTTTCAAACAATTTCAAGGGAATAATTCATTGATTAAAGTTATACTTATGTGACTATTATAAATAGCCAGAATTGAGTTTCTTGAGATAAAAAAGATTGTCTGCTTTTTTTCCTCCTGCTACGTCATCATTGCACGCTTCAAGTCTAAAAATGTAACAGAAACGGTGAGAAATGGTTTTATTTTCGAAAACTACTATTACTAAAGGGTTCTACTTTTCATCTGGAACTTAAATAAACAAGCTTGATAGGGACTTTAAGAATAATTCTATTTCGTTGAAACAATTTCTAAGGAGGTCAAGGTTGGACTTACATATTTAGCTGTAGAGGGATTATTTCTATACGCTCGTTACCAAAGTAAGAATTTCTTTTATACAAGAACTCAATAGAAGATGGAAAGAAAGTGGAAAACATGGAGTTATCTTTTGAATATTTACTGTCAAAAGATAAACTACATTGGGTAACAATATCCAGCGAACAGGTGAGTAATTGTTATGGATCTGTTTTGAATAAGTTTTAAATATATGAAACTTTTATTATTTCAATGACGGTCACAACGCTTTAATGAGATAATTTTAAGGCAATTTCTCAGCGTCGAGGAACTGATTCAAACGCTGGAAAACTTCATAGCGTACTTGTAAACGTTTTTGTTTCGCTGTCTACAGATTGCTTTTTTAAAAAGATCAGAGCCTGTATTTTTTCTTCATGGCGTTTCTCTTGCGTTGCCATAATAAGTTGTTGTTGTTCCATTTGTCTTTTTAAAAAATCCAGCAGTTTTTCAGCCGACTTTTTTTTATTGTCGCGTGCAAGCACTGATGTTATCTTGTCACCTGTGCTTTAAAATCGATTGAATCACGTAGATCTCATCCTTGTCGCCAAATTTGTTTTATGGTTTTAAGGTTTTATTTTTAAAAAACAGTCAATAATGAATACAAAAAAAATTAACTTGGATTACCTTTGTTACGCAAAAATTAAATTACAAATTTGGCGTTGCTAATTAACAGCAAATTAAAAGCGCGATTCGTATCACAACGTGATTGCCTAAACTTGGCATTTCTCAAGTTTATCTTACCTCCTTCTTTGCGACTATTGCTTGATGACTATTGCTTGATCAACTATCTTTTGTTCTTTTTCAGGAATGATCTACCACAATCAAATTAAAATATTTATATACGCTTTTAACTTTGATAGTTTTTTACTATTCTCTACTTGTTAAATAAAAAGCTTTAAACTGCTGCTTAAGCGACGTCACTCGTCACCAGTCTTCCTTTGCGTAGCCTGCGTAGCGGCTGTTTTTTACGGGAGGGGCCAAAACAGCCCTTCCGCAGGCAACCTTAACGCGGTCCACATAATCGACTTGGCAAGAGCGGAAACTTTTCAAAAGCTTAATTTCATGATGAAAGCAGGAAAGGATCAAAAATTCGTTTTGGAACACTTTTCTATGCGTTCTAGCGGTACCTAAACCGATAAAAGCGCTATTAGTCACACAGACACTTAAAAAACGGAGCGAAATCGGCCTTGTTGTATTCGAAAAAAGGTTCTGGTGGTTAAAAAGTCTCCAGCAAATATTGTCAAATATTTGTTGGGTGTGCCATGCCCTTTTGTTTCTTAATATTCTTAATTGAGTTTTTAAAATTAAGGTAATAAGTACAGATTGTTTAAAGACTTTGGGATATCATTGCAGGCAATTCTAATGAGTCTGTGCCTGCAAAGCATTGTGGATGAGATAATCAGCCTAAAACAGAACGCGCCGATCAAACAGGTCAGTTTAAGAAGAATCTAAAGACGTACTCACCGTTATCACACAACGTCATCGCTTACACCGTATCTTAAGCATCCGAAAGCACCCTAATAATTGTGTGCAAGGCAAACATTAGTGGAAAAGAACCTAGCCTAAAAATTGAAAACAGGTTCATATTTTCTAAAATCTTAAATTAGAATATTACAGCTGCAGTGCAAAATAATCCAGTTTGGAAAAAATCAGATTTCTCATTACTGTAAAAAGAGTTGATTTCAAATTTAAAAAAATTAAAACAGTTTTTTTACAAATTTAGCGTTTGTACTCTAGTCAGACTTTACTACTCATGTGAATGCTTTTGTTGATATTCTTAAAAATTAATGTTGTCTTTTTTGGGAGGGAGGGGTAAGGACGGGTTTGGAAAAAATTAGGCCAATAACCATCTTGTTTTGTAGCTGAGTTTTAACTGCCTTTCTCTGCTCCAGAATTAAGATCCTATTTTAAGAACCTAAGCAACCTAAAATTGTGTTGACTACCATTTATATAAGTACCTGTTTAGGCTACCTCCCGATAATGTAGGTTCTTAGTTGCGGGTTTTTGCTGTATTGGAATGGATATTAGTACTGCATAACAACGATTTGTCTCATTGCAGCCGAAAGATCAGTCAAGACACAGAACTTCTGGCGAGGAAAACCATCATCGAGATGTGCGAACCAACTCAATCTCTTCGACGGCATCTGGCGAGGTAGGTCATTCCGGGAAATGGATCATGGCTACCTATACCGTTGAACCCCGGTATCTTGAACTCGGATATTTTGAACTTCCCTCCTACCCGAACAAAATCCAACACAGGTTTTGATATATAAGATACAAGATCATTTAACTCAAACTGTATCGTTTAACTTCAGAGTAATAATTAGCTGGATTAATTAACAATTATTCTAAGCGTTGGATAAGAGATGGCAAATAGCCAAAAAGGTGCGTAGCGCAGAGTTGGCCATAAATTATCTTATATCCAGTAAGCGTTTTTACCATTTAAAACCTAATGGCTACGTTTGACCGGCTAGCCGTATAATTGTCCGGTGCCGCCAAAAAAATAATCTTGTAGTACCCTGTAAACACTTCAACCGGGATAAGTTTTTGCACGGAGGATTGAATTGCGCATGCTCACGTGGTAATTTGCTGACAAACAATCGCGGGCTCTATAAAGACAGCTGTTCTAGAGTAAAAAAAAAATTTTTTTCGGGTAAAATTTGAGATGGATCCATGTATTCTGTATGTACTGTGAAAGTTTTCGACCGGTCAAAAATTTCACCGCCATAGGGTTAACGCAATGACGTAGTTTTCATATACGTCGATATCGCCATATGAAAGTTTGCAAAAGTGCGAACGGGCCAACCATAAAATCAATCAGTAAGAATCGAGCCTGTGTTTCAGGCCACTAAAAATGCGCAAGACCTCGAAATGCGCGAAGATAATTCCGTTACTGTTAACCGTTTTTTTATATTAGCTGATATAATCATGAAAAAATCTTGTTTCAGAGCGATATAGTCTGTACTAAGTGAGTTATTAATAGCACTTATTAATAGATATAAACATGAAAACATCTTGTTTCAGAGCGATATAGTCTGTACTTAGTGAATTATTATTAGCACCCCTACTCCCACGCATTATTTAAGTAGGCGCTATTTCAGGCAATATACTTAACCATACATGAACTTAAAATAGATCACACAATAGGTTTGCTTTCCGGCAAGCACGTTTATAGTTCACTTGTGACAAAAATATTAACTGTAAAATGTTATAGTTTTAATTTAATACGACTCAGGGACTATAACCCGAGTACAGTCTGACGGTTCAGTAGTCTAGGCGGGCGAGCCCTCCCTAAATACAGTTTTTGGACTTTTGTTCTTTTCGGTAATTTATATTATTACTGGAAGAAATTAAGAAAGTTACATAAGAGCTTTATTTTAAAGCAATCAGATTACATTTGCACTTGACTGAACTGAAAGTCATTTAAGTAACGTACGCAAATTGCGAATCAGGCGATCACAAAGCACAAAATTTTAAATTGTGATCGAAAGAACTGTTTATTAGAAGTTCTATTAAACAGAAAACGGGCACTGCGCATTTTCTGGGGGTAAATCCGGCGCTTAACTCTGCTTGTATCAAAAAAATTCCTAACAATATTGGGGTAACGACAGAAATAGGACATAAATTGATGAAAACAATTCTAGCTGCAGCACCTAACCTTCACAATAAACTCCTCTACATACTACACTTCAAACACTTCAAAGGAATATTGCATTCAATTTCTTAGAATCGTGTTTTAAAAGCACAATGCTGTTCTGTCAAACAATGTAAGAATAACCAAAAACTATAAAAATAGCTAAATAAATACGTTTTTTCTCCGTTGTAAATAAATTGAAAGTAATTTTTATTTAAAATGGAAAAAAAAACCCCTACGGTCTGAAAACACGAGGCAAACTAGTATATTATCGTTTGTTTCACCACAAACATTACTCATATATTAAACATGCTTAACACGTCTCTTAGCAAAAAAACAATTTACGTGGCAAGTAATCCCAAAATAAATAAATTAATAAAAACAGAGTTTGTAATGTTTTGCACCACTGTTATAATTTCGGACTAGTCTAGAAAGTGCCGCGGTGCAGTGACATAGATAGAAGAAGAATAATTAAAGAATAAATTTGTCTATTTTGTTAATACTCCAAAATTCGGAGAAGTGTGATAGAAATTGTAGCATAAATTAAGCGGTATGGCAGGGTAGATCATTTCGTAGCTCTAAATTGAAAGTTGAGACACTCAGACATTGGAAGTATCAAAGCTAAAGTTAAGTCCTTTATCTTTTATGACTGTAGCGATGCAGTTGAATAATTTAGCGTTACTCTTGTAAACTAAGAAAAAGTTGTCTGCCGCGCTGCAGACTGCTAAGAGTCCAGAATGTATTGCCATTTGCGAGTTCTCTCAACTAGAGCCCATATTTTTCATTGAACAAGTCTGAGTCTGGAGCGTGGTTTCGTCAGGCCTATGTGTTTCTTCTGATCATTTTTTTTCTTGTACGTGTTGTTTATCGGCTAGCTATGTTTTCCGTATGAGATTCGTTCGTTTGTTGTGAACTTCCTGGTTTGTTAGCGTTGAGAACACTTAGCGAAAGAGGCTTAATAACTTCAGTACATCAACCGAGATGTTTTTCATAAGTGCCGTAAATATTTTCTTTCAGCTTTCATCCTGTTAAGTGCCTATGACGTTTTTATGGCACAGAGTCTAAAAGCCTCTGTAGATACCTTTTTTCCTGAGATGTGTACGTAAACTCGGGTCAGTTGGAACTCTGTTGGTTTGAAGTCTGACGTCACTCGTTTTGTTTTGTAAACAGCAAAGAATTAGTTATACCCATTAACAATTTTATTTGTTTATTTGTTTGAAAATCAGCTCAGATTACCTCGTTCAAGAATTTAGGTTTAAACACTTAAGAGACGTCCAATTAATTGGTGAGTGAATCTTGGATATATAGTTGAAGAAGAAATTATTGATTCACAAGTTGAAAGCTCAGAAAAAATTCTGAGTCACTGACGGGAATCGAACCCGCAACCCTCTGATTACCTGCTAAAGAGACATCTTTAAAAGTACATAGGGGTCTTTATCCGTGTCAACAAAAACCTTACGTATTACTTTGTTAAAAATAGTGAAATATCAAAATATTGATCGATGTAATTTTTCCATTTTAATTTTAAATTTCGAGTTGATCGTCTCCGTCTCAGTTTCTGAACTTTGTTAAGCAAACAACTCGAGATAATTTCCATCCGATCCGCGGTCACGCTACTTTCTGATTGCAGCTTCTAGAAATTTCTTTGGTTTTTTTCAAAAATATTGGATACAACATTTTCGTGAGAATTTTTTTTCCCGAATAAGGTAGTGTACGTATATGTATTACGTTTATGTATTTTTGTCGGAAAATTCCCTTGACTAATATTAGCGGTATCGCAGTGGGAAGCTGTGAGGTTATTGGTCGATCTAGCCAGGGGATTTCCCAGAAGACTGCAGGTGCAAAACAGATTACGTGCTGCTATCTAAATTATCTTGCGGCTTTGCCTTTGACTGTTCATTTTGCCTGTGATCAGGCAACAAGAAAGTTCACGAGTTTTTGGCAAACATGTTAAGGTGGAAAACGAATCTAAACTAAAGTAGAAAAAAGCTTTGTCGCCTTGAGGAAATCGTAAAATTATACCATCTGCTGTTTAGATGCCGGGTATTTATTTCAAATTTTGGTAATTGGATGAGAGAATTCGATGGCGTTTCGTCGTTCGCAGTCCTTTGAGGGTCTTTCTACCGAGTCTGGCCAATTGCCAGAACGACTACAATTCAAGAGACATAGCGAAGATAACGCTGTTAGAATTAACAACTACGGCGGGATTATTGTTGTTGGCGAAGGAACCAACATTTCGAAGTCGATAACGAAATCCCAAAGTGAGCAATTAAAACAAACAGACACTCTCCGCCGTGACAGCAGTACAATGACCGAACCAACATCTTCAGAGGACAGCGAAGCGGATTGTAATTCACAGCCTCAAAAAATCACTCGCCGAGATAGTAGCACTATGACTGATCCACCCTTAACTATCTCCTTCCGACTTATCAGTGCATTGTCAGAACTTTTTGGCCACCTTCGGGGAAAACGTCGCACACAAGTTAATCCCGATGCGGTATCGAGTTATGTGCACGATGAAAACGAATTGTCGAAGGAAGAACGCGTGGGCGAAACTCCATGAAACTTACTTTAACGAAATGAAACAAAAATGTTTATCGTGTCTGTCTTATTTGTGCTGTATATTGATGAACGCACGCGGGCGTGTTGAGTTTTATTTAATACCGATGTTTTTAGCAACAAACAGGCGTCTGTTCGAAACAGAAACGTAATTACTTTTTGTAGTTGGTGAAACTAAAAAAATTGGTTCTCATTTCTAGATTTCAAACGATAACCAATTAATCGTTACCTATGTTATGCATCAAACTTAAAGCTGTTCGTGTCTCGAGCTGACAGACTAAAGCCATTTAAATTCTTTTTCTCGTTTTAAACGCTTAAGGGACGCCATGTTTGTGTCATTCTAAATAAAAAGGGCTCTTGCCTGAGAAAGTGGTGCTGTTTTTGAGACTTTCGAAACGTTGTCATGAATGACAAAGGCAAGAATTGGCCAAAAGACGACAATTTTCAGTTGTCGTTCATTAGTTGCAAGTTTTGACAGGCGGAAGCAAAGCGCCGTTCGGTTCAGAACTCGACTGAACGGCAACAGTGACAGCTGTCAGTCTGGTAGCCAAACCTGAATCTAGGCAAATTGGCTGCACCCCCTGGGTAACAAGTTGTGCTTGGTGACGTACCAAAGCTTAAGGTCATTCCACTGAAATAGAACCAACTCTTACATCTTTGTCAAACATTCCCCATTTGTCAATCATTATATGTAAACTGCAAGAATGGAATAAGAAAGGAGTGTGCCCACGTTAACTTTCGAGATATTATTGATACAAATACCCCCACCAGGGCTATTTTTCTGTTACTGTAAGCTTGAAATTAAAAATATAGATTCCTCACGTAGTCAACCAAGACAACATCGAGGAGCATAAAGGAAGATAACGTAAAGAGTTCTTCTGGATTAGGAGAATAATTTTCTTGTAATTTTCAGCAAAAACATTTTTGATAAAGAGGCATTTTCGTGCGCTTTTGTTTTTGCTATGTTTCAAATATCTAAAGAAACAGTGTATTCTTGTCTATGTTTTTAATATTTCGCGACAGTTGAAACACTCAGATTTTTCCTATTTTTCCTCTTAAGAGAGTTCTGTTGAAATTTGATTGATAAATGAAAAAAAAATTGGGGTACCCATGCTTGTTTAGGAGTAACTCTTGGAAAACTGGCAAAACATCTGCTTTTTTTACCCCATTTGCGAGGGGAGACTGGAACGAGTTAATTAAAAAGCCCCATATATTATGAAGAAAAATAATTTTTTGCATTCTTTTTTTGATATGTCTTCGAGAGCTCAACATTCCCACGAATATTCATGACAGAAATATGTAAACATTCTAAAATTTCTAATCTGCACAGTAAATATGCGCAATGCAAAACTGGGGAGTTACTTTAAAGACTGTTCAATATTCATAGTCTGCTTGTTCGTAGCCACCTGTAAAAAAGTGTAATATACTCCGTGGTTGGTTGTTATTGATATACTCTTTTATAGTAATAATTTAAAATTTGCAACGTTCTTGATGTTGCATTCCACTCTATTAGTTTTAATTACAACCGATTATCATCTACAATTGTTATTATTATATTTTTAAGATTTTTGTATATAATGAAATACGATGAAAACTAATACTTATTACATGACATTTTAGCGTCACCTTAATTTAGCGAATTTTAGCGATTTTTTGAAATCGTTAGAATAAAGTGACGCTAAAAATAAGTGTCGCAAACTTAACGTGACGCTAAAATTGAGTGACGATATGTTTTAAAAATTTTTAAAAGTGGGTATAATGTAACAAAAGCGTTGAAAAAGTCAATGTTTTAGTTTTGTGTAGCAACAAAAACGTTCTTGAGACTAAATGAGACTTAAGAGACAAGAGGGTAGATGATGTAAAACATTGACGTTGTGTTTTGGAACATGTATCTGGTAAAAACAATGCGTTACTGTTGTTGTTACTGTTTTATTTTGTTGATGAAATTCATCCAGTGTGTTAAAATTACAAAAATAGAAGTCGATTTTTGACTCAAAATCGCGAAAGAAAGTGACTAGAATAATGAGTTTTTGGAAAAATCGTTTAATTTCAGTGTCGCTAAATATTAAAGGTACAAAATCGCTAAGCTACGCGCCTCTTTGAATATAATTATAAATCATCTCATAAAGTCATATCCAACAAGCGCGAATGGAATAATTGTTAAATATGCAGGATTTCATATTCTGTTCTAAAACTCCATTCGCAAATTGAGTTTTCCAAGCCTATCAATACTTGAAAATGGCAGCTAAAAGTTGTTTAGAACTAGACTATTTCAGCTTTGCAACGTTACAAGGTCAGTTTCTGTGAATGTTCCTTTCGGTCTATGAGAAGATAACCAAGTTTGATCGCACCAATCAGAACGTTAGAAACGCAATATTGGATGTTGAAAGTTTAATGCATGCATATTTATGGTCTGGAATATATTAGGTTGCATCAGTGGTGTTCAGCCATGCACTATATATAGAAAAATCTCCAAACGCCTTGGCAACCTGGCCTAAATACAAACATTTCTTCGCAAAGATACTTAGTAGTATTTTGTTTAGAATCAATTACAAGCTAGTATTTTGTCTAAAAGCATAATTTAGAATCGATTTTTTTCGTTATCTCAATAAATAACGAACCAAACTTTTGACAAAGAAATATCCATTTGAAACACATTTCTTGTAATTGTACCCATTTTTTTCGCAGTATTTAAAAAAAATGACAAAAAAACCCCCCAAAACACAATATATTCAAACGATAAAGATTTGCCAAATTTTAGTTTATTTTTTTCCGTTGCTCAGAAATGCTTCTGAAGAAAGAACGAACGGAACGTCAAGGTTTCCGACTATAAATGACTAGGGCTTTTCCTTTTCTGAAAGTAAAATCTATATAATATAGGTTTGAGTATTTTGATGTAAAATACGCAACTCGTGAGTGTCATACGAAACTACATCCGGAATATATACGAGTGACATATTTTCCATTTCCCCACTAGTGAAGTTACCGCTGACGTCATTTCTTTGCTTTTCTTCACATTTTTCTGTTTCAACACGAGAACTACAACTTTGAACCTCTGAAAGTTTTTTGAATGCTAGTATTTTTCACATAGAAAGTTTGTTTACTATAAAAGAACCCGCGATACCAAAGGAATTGAGTTCATATGTCGTGTACAATATTACTTGTGTAAGCTGTAATGCTTGTTACGTGGGCCAAACCGTTAGGCATTTCAAGACACCTCTTGAAGATAGATCATCGCATGTGTTCAAATATCTAAATGCCGTGAGGCCTCCTTAACAGAGTGCTTCAGAATTTTCGACACGGCCGATACAGAATATCAAATTAAGCTTAAAGAGGCATGCACATCAAATGGCTAAACTACCTATGCTAAATCAACAAGTCATGCATGCCAAATTTTCTTTATCTTTACAGTTTTTGTTTTTGCTTATATATTATATATTTGCACGTGCTAAATAGTTATTTAAGCCAACCTAAATATTTTACATTCACACTGATGATGGCGTAAGTTACGCCGAAACATGTCTGTCAATAAACCTTCAAAGTTCAAAATTGTCATTCCTGTGTTGAAATTATTAGCTTCGCTGCTAACACAACGACTTTTTTGTGTTTTTCTATTTTATTTTCGAGCAAAACACTCATACCTATGTAGTAAAAAAAATTGTACGATGGTGCAAACATGTGAAGTTTATCTTCTCGATACGCTCGTGAAGTTTCTCTTTTTCCACTTGAACATAAATGTCATATGTTTGTGCCATCGTGTAATATTCTGTATGTTTTATAAAAGAAATGGTTTATAAGTAGTATAGCGTGCATTTATCGAGTTTAAGCACTCAAATAGCTAGAGAAGCACTCAATCACTCTTTGGTCTTCTCTTCGGATTTGTTCTTGTTTACCACCTTCCTAATGCTCAATAACTATGGGTGCACACTACTTATGTACACTCTCTTTGTCATAATGTTGTGAAGTGAAATCGAGCGCTCTTATTGGCTTACAATCATAAACAAAACCCAATGGAGTTTTTGTAATTAGCAACCTCCTGGGTGCTCAAGAACTCGATAGATACACGAAGTACTCATGAACCACTTCTTTAGTCTAAGAAAACGGCTTATCGTGAAATTATTGTATTCCACTTTTTAGGGTGAAGATGAAACGTCACAACTTACGGGACCCAGTCCTTCCTCGTCCAGCCCTGCCTCTAGTCCCAGTACTAAGAAGGCGGCGAAAAAGCAGTTGACGGTGAGTTTCAATTGTTGGGCTCGTCACTCGAGAACGGTGCAAAAAGCATTGAAACTGAGTAAATATGATGACGTTGGGAAGAGTAAGGGAGAGGGGCTGGAGCTTGGGTTCAAGTTAAGCCAAAGTTTTGGACCTCAACCGGGATCTGGCAGCAAGCGTTTCCGACGGGTTTTAGTGAGATTTTCCTTTTTGGCAGCGCGACAACTGGGGCGAGAGCTAAACCTCCTCTTGATTTTTTGCCCTCACCCCAAAAAAAGATATCTCGCCAAAACCTTATACAATCGCTTGATATGCAGGCTAACCGGGGTCCGATGTTTTTCTAGTTGTTATTATTACAGGGTTCCTATGGGTCCTTAAAAAGTTTGAAAAGTTCTTGTATTTGATTTTTTCAGGCCTTAGAAAGGTGTCGAATTTGGCAACAAAGTCTTAAATATTTTTCACAGATAACTTTTGTTTTTCATGGTCAAGTATAAGATGGAGTAATTTGCTACTTTTTTTCTATTCATATGTAGCTGGTAACGATTTGATTGGTAATTAAAAATAACTTTCGATGGAAAGTTTGAAGAAAATCAGGTCTTAAATTTGTCTAGTTTGTCTTAAAAATTCTAGTCCTGTTGTTTGTTAGCTGCAGGAATCCTGTAGTTTTGATTTTTAACATTGCTATTATTACTTTAATTATCATTATTGTTATTGTTTGTTAATTAATGTTTTTTTTAAATACTTTTATTACTCTTTTTCTCATCATCATCATCATTATCATTGTTATTATTATTGTCATTATTTTTAGTAGTATAAATCTCAAAATGAATCACTTACCGAAAATTTACATTGCACGAAACAGCCTTACGACTGTAATACACGACCTTCTTGAGGATTCTGTCGAGTCAGCTTTTGTCACGCAAGTGTCACGTGATAGCTGACCCGGTTTTTCGTCACCTATCACATGACACTTGCGTGGTCTAAGCTGACTCGGCAGAATCCTCAGTGAACAAGGCTGTGTGATATGGTCGAAATATCGTTTCGTGCAATGTCAATTTTCAAGTTGGATAGCAAAACTTGATGACTCAATACATTAATTGTCACGTTAGTAGTGGTATCATCGATAATAATCTTATTGTTCGTATTTGAAGGGAAAATCCAAGGGAGGCTTCGTTCAAATCAGAACAGGAAATGCAACTACATCGAATGCGACGACAACCAACGAAGTGTTCGAGGGGATTGGTGACGATGATCTGTGAGGAGACATTAAGTCATCGCGCATGTGCATGGTTGTATCGTGATGTGACACGTGATTAAGGCAATTGCATATTGATTACAAACCCTCGCAACTGAATTAAGGAATATGGCGAAGCTTCTTGCTGTTCGATTGAGAATAAGAGAGAAAATGTTTTGATAGCAAAACTTTTATTTGTGAATATTTAGTGAAGAATTCTTCGTTTTCATGTACTTCCTGGAGACGCCAAAGACAAAAGCGGTCATGTTGGTGAGCTAAACAAATGAAATCATCGAAGTTCTTTTTTTCATAATGCCAAATGGCCGCTATGACGTCAGGTTAAAACGAAGAATAGAACTCATTGGAGTTAATGTATTGGCCCAAATGCTTCATTACTCGGGCTACCTGTGCTAGGCCGAGTCTACGTCTGCGAAGCCTATTTATCAATCTATCTTTCAGTCTATGAGTCTATTGACGTATCGACAAACGTGTAAGCCTGCGAGGCCGTCAGCGGTGCGCCATATGCAAATATTTCAAGACTGAAAACAACAGAACAAGGCCCATTCAAACAAATGAACTTCAGTCCGCATGTACTTACGCAGCTAGGAACACTCGCTTGGAATTTTGTTTAAAGAATTTTGTGTGCGAACTTGAAGTTGAATGAAGAAATTTAGCAATTCAAAATTCCATTTTGAACTATGACAAAGTTAAAACACGCATTATAGATCGTATACCTTTCTGAGGTTCCAAGCTTAAGCGCAGCCCGAGTAAATGCCATTACAGGCGTCTAGTTTTAAGTGCAATGAAGCCAATCCGTTGTGGCCTTGCTTGGCTTTACGATGGTGATTTTCATATGAGATTATAAGATTGTTTTTCACTAGCTGTAACCTTGTGTGGCATACACAGCCTTTGGAAGGAGCAATAGGTTTGGTAGTGTTTCATTAGATCGAAAGTGGGACATTTGGGTCAAACACATCGACCCCATTATGTGTTTTAAGTTTCTCGTCTCTGTTTTCTTTTTTCTTTACTCTGCATGCATTTTTCTAAAAGAT
Source organism: Hydrozoanthus tunicans (assembly GCA_026413305.1). Lineage (NCBI taxonomy): Eukaryota > Metazoa > Cnidaria > Anthozoa > Zoantharia > Hydrozoanthidae > Hydrozoanthus > Hydrozoanthus tunicans. The sequence goes on along the minus strand of JAOBAT010093748.1, from coordinate 10,399 downwards.
TTATTTGTACGAATTCCTCTATAGTCGCTTTCTCGTTTGGTTTGAGAAGGCTTGCATAAAAAATAATCAGATACGCAGAGACAAGAGCATGTTCGTCAATTCCCGCCGTCACGCTCGCTTCCCGTGTTTTACTCGATTAAACGCCTCCTCTCCGTCAAAACAATTCTGCGTTTATTAAGAACAGCGCCACGTTTAAACTGCAAGAACATGCAATCGATTTAAATTACAACTAAATTTTAGCTTTGAACAAAGTCTTTTTCCGTCACGAAATTGCTATACAGTAAAATCCCGCGTGTCGGCGGCGCAATGGCCGAGCGGTTTAAAGTGTTCGACTCGTAATCTTAAAGTCGCCAGTTCGAGCCCCGGTCAACTGTGTGGTGTCCTGGAACAAGACATTTTACCTGACTTTGTTCCAGTCGACTCAGCTGTATAAATGAGTACCAGTTCTGATGGGAGCTAACCTGCGATAGATTAGTGTCCTGTCCAGGGAGAGTCAAATAGTCTCATCGGTTTAACACTACAAAAACCGGAGATAAGCGCCGCTCTATGAGCCACTTAGGCTCGAGAAAGGATTTAGCTAGTTTGCTAAAAACCCGCCTACAAGAACCTAACCTGAAACCGTTAGGATCAAGTTCTCATTTTAAATCTCCTTTTCACATGAACCTATTTAGCCGAAACTTTTCAATAGTTTCATATTTCATAAAAACGAAGGCACAGATAAAAAAAACAGTAAAAAAATTAGTCTAGGTTTCACTGTCAGTCAGGTTGAAAGAATGAACTTAAATGATTTGATTCGTACTTCCTGTACATCAAAAAATGTAACAATATTTACCGAGCGAAGCATGCTGGTACTTTTTAAAAATAACATTATTGTATGGCTTTAATCTGAACTGTATTCTATAAAATTATTTAGTACAGCAATATATTCCAGATCACATATGTCCCGTAGTAATTATCTGTGCTGATCGCTAACTAGCGCCTTCGTCAAGTTAAGAATCTAGTATCCAAGTGGTCTAAAATCCCACCAAGCATAATTTCTATAAGAACCTAAGTTGGAAAAACCTAAGTTTTTATATGTGGGTTTTTGCTCTATTTTAGTGCACTCCTATTTAAGGTTAATAATGGCTATACAGTACGAGTCTGTCACTTAATTTTCCCTTTAGTTGTCGAAAAGGCCAATAAACGCGTATTTGGTTTTTTAGTAACATTTCTTAGGAGGAGGGGGTGGGGGAAGGAGTGCTCCTTGAACACCCTTTGAGCCCTTAACCGATTCTTTAAATTTATGCTGAAAAAACGCCGGTATTTTCGATTCGCTAAGGATACGTTGCAGGCCTGACACCCCTCCCCCCGATATTTCGGGGATATTTGTAGGATGAAGGGGCCTGTAGCGTTTTTGTTGCCGCCCCCCTCGCTTTGTCGAGATAGTATGCTTGAATAGTATCGAAACATTGCAAACTTAAAAATCTCCACGGCGTTGAATCGAGTGAAAACGGCCCTCCTGAAATTTGTAATAACATTAGAAACTAGAGAAACATTTTTGTATTTTGAATGTTGAATTATGCACAAATTATTCACATAACTCGCACTGTGTGTGCTTTTGTTTTGGGTATTAAGGTAGATATCGGTTAAACGATATGTATAACGGTTGTATACGAATCCTGGGTATACATTATTATATACTAATACTTTACACCCAAATGATCTCGGCCGAGTTGTTTAAGAAAAGGATTAGCCTAGTCCAGGATTAACTTTTAAAAAAATATATTGGTAGTCATGGTAATTAACCCTGGTTAGGGTTAGCTGCCTTTTGAACAACCCGGCCCTGGTGTTTGAAGTCACGTGATCGGCTGATGCCATCCCGACCGCCCTCTCTTGGGGCCAGTTGTTCAAAAGCTGATAACTTAAACCAGGGTAAATTGGTTGTCATAGTATTTAACCCTCGATTAAGGCTAATCGTCTTTTGAACAACTGGGAGTCACAGGAGAAGAGTCCTTCTCTATGTTGACTATGTTTATTAAAAACGCGCAAGCCAGCTATATCATACCAAGTTTGGGTAAAGTTAAAAGGGGGTGGTCGTGAAGTATAGAGGGTAGTCGTGAAAGATAGAGGGTAGTCGTGAAGTATAGAGGGTAGTCGTGGAGTGTAGAGGGTAGTCGTGAAGTGTAGAGGGTAGTCGTTAAGTGTAGTGGGTAGTCATGAAGTATAGAGGGTATTCGTGAAGTATAGAGGGTAGTCGTGAAGTATAGAGGGTAGTCGTGAAGTATAGAGGGTGGTCATGAAGTATAGAGGGTAGTCGTGAAGTATAGAGGGTAGTCGTGAAGTATAGAGGGTAGTCGTGAAGTATAGAGGGTAGTCGTGAAGT